>NMRB01001016.1:96573-150902 GCA_002633025.1 Notospermus geniculatus | reverse complement strand
AGCCGTGTTTACACCTGAGGAAATTGCCGGACCTGACCCGGCTCTGACCCGCCTTTTTTGCGTTTACACCTATGAAAATCGGATCCGGATTAAAAATTGCCGGACTAATTTAGCCCGCTTTCGCTCGGCGGGTCTGATCCGGATTATACTTTAGCCCGGCAATTTCAAAGGTGTGGACAGAAAAATGCCGGGCTAAAACGTTTACTGAGCCCACCGACAGGTGTCGGTCTGCTAAAATTGAATGGGTAGTGTGTCTATAAATAGCATGGCCAGCGTTCACTCGCAAATGGGGAACGCTCAAAAACGTTACACTGGTTTAAAAATTGCCGGACTAATTTAACCCGCTTTCCCTCGGCGGGTCTGATCCGGGTTATACTTTAGCCCGGCAATTTCATAGGTGTGGACAGGAAAATAACGGGCTAAAACGTTCACTGAGCCCACCGAAAGGTGTCGGTCTGCTAAAATTGAATGGGTGGTGTGTCTATAAATAGCATGGCCAGCGTTCAATATCGTAAGACGAATAATAGGTGTGGACAGAAAATTCACTGGATCCGGGTTAAATTCGAACCCGGGCCTGGAAAAATTGCTTAGGTGTAAACACAGCTATTGTTAGGCGATCTGGCTCTTACCTAGAGTGAGTGCACCCCACTTTAGTGTTGTCCAGTCTAATTGTCAAGTAATTATCTCATTTTTCGTGAATGTGGTGGACATTATTCTTGATGAGCGTCTCTTGACGGCGATAGTTCTGATGGAGACGGCCTTCTTCCACTCCCCAAACTTAGCAAGCGTATCTCATCAGCAGGCTGAAGTCAAAATTCACAAGAACAACACTGCTAGCTATGCAATTTCTTGTCAGGGAACATTCATACCTTCTCACCGACCAGCGTGCAAAATGGAAAATGCTTTCGTCATTCTTCACCATGCATTTTCCGATTCCCACACTAGTCGGCGAGGAAGTACTCCGAGTCTTGCTGTGTTCTTCCACGACGCAATGAGGAACCTAACCCACTGGCTCAATAGGTGTCACTAGTGGTTAAAACTTGAATTGACAGGGACATTCAGGTATTGATCAATTTCCCACACAAAGGGCATCCATTGTGTAGGACCTGATTACTGTGTGCTGCCCTCTATCACAGTTATGATTCCCATTCTGCTGGTTTCTCGTTGGGCGTTCTTGCGCACATGTACATGTACATGTACATGTATATTTCTTGTTGGGTTGTTGCACGCACTTTCTTTTGGCCGAACATTAACCATCATCACAATTCTCAAGACGGACGACCTCATCCACTAGTTCAGGTCTTTGCTACCGTATTTCATCATCCGCACTTTCTTAAGCCACTTCTATCCCAACATCGCTAGCAACATGTCTTCGGCTCGTCTAGCAGCCGATTCGTTTGGCTTCCAAATGGATTTGTCAAGTAGATCTCAAACACATGGTCGTGATCAATGTTTATCTGAAGATGAACGGCAAGCCGTGGGCAGCCAAGTGTTTCCCGGGCTCCGTCTGATCGGTTGGCGCATATTCAGCTTCTCTCAAAGCCCGCAGAGATCCACAAAGATGATTTCCAGTGAAAAGTTGATGGAAGCAAATTGACTTTGGTAGTCAAGTTGGCAAGCATACATATGTAAAAGGCGCCGTTATGTTCTAGCAAGAGGAAGACGGCTAAATGTTTGCCAGCGGACTGTCTTCTGTGATTAGTACACCACCTTCTCATGGTGATGATCGAATTCATTAACTCACTGACATTAGCCGGGCGTGGGTTCAGGCGAAGAATGTTGTGAGAATATGTCTATGAAACCAGCACGAAGCCAAGGACGGAAGTGAACGCAGGGACTTCAACTTCAGAAGAGATTTTATTACCTTGCTCAAACATGGTTAACGCAGTAAAACTAAGAAGGTGACATAACATTCGACTTGAATAAAACCAACCGGCCCACAACTAAAGTGTCACATTTTACATATTAACTGGGGCAAACTTACTCGGACAATCCATAGGCGTACACATACATGTATCAGTTATGTTATGTCCCAAAGTCCACGTGAACGCCGGGGATAATGCATCTGCCAAGAGTCCGTGTAAATAATAATATCAGCAACAATTTCCATCTGCCAGCAATGTGTACGCTCTTTCGTCGGGTGATACCTCGTTTTACACAATCGAATGCACAACATGTTGCGCAGAGAACGGCAGCATTCAACCATACTTGGAGCCGCTGCAAAAAGAATGGAATGAGCACAGTAAATAACTCATGTACATGTACAGCTTGTTTTACACCTCAATGAAATCGTAATTACCGCCAAGTTTACATTAGGTTTCTTTCATTAAAGACGCGCGCGAAGACGCCGCGCGGCAAGACCAACCCTCGTCCACCACCTTATTGAATAGAACAACCATGATTGGCTCTCGCTGACCTAACAATGTCAACGATTCGCCCCGCCTCCTCTACAGTGACAATGAATGACCAGCGCCAGAAGGGCTGTGCGCTGGCACTATAGAGTCTACCACATGTACAGTATACTGTGTATTAAGCGACCACAGTCGGTTATTATTGAATCACCTTTTGAGTTGTAATAAGGTGGGCTTCGTGTGGGCTGTTAAAAAATTAATGGAACAATAAATGCGAGGCGCGCGGGCCGCGCGCGCTGCTCGTTAATTATGGCAAACAATAGAAGGGCGGCTCAACGCGCGGCGCGTTTGGGATATGAAACTACAGTGTCCGGTTGTTAGAGTAGGGGAGGTCTTTTTACATTTAATCCGCACTATCATTCATGCATGTTTTGATTTAGCCCATGATATGACTTCTTTGCCAAGGCTTGTGACATCGCTCCCCGTTTTCATCATGCACACCTTTGTGTTGACCACTAAAAAACAAGTGTTCTGATTGGTGTACGGCGACTCGAGGTGCGAGGGAAACACAACTCACGCGAACTTCTCAATGATTTGCACGGACGAAGTATGAGGTTGTGTCTGACTTTAGTACAGTCACTCATGTAGACCAAGATGGGGGACTGATCGCCAGTCTCATTGTTTACTCTTCCAAAGAAAACAGATTCTAACACACCGATCGCATGGGGGCGTTGAAGTCCAGCAGGAACGATCGAGCTGGTCATTCACTGCCATTGTCATCGTAGGCGGGGCGAGTATGGTATTGTTAGGTCAGCGAGAGCCAATCATGGTTGTCCTATTCAATAAAGTGGTCGAGGAGGGTTGGGCTTACCGCGTTGTGTCAGCGCGCGCGTCTTTTATGAAAGAAACCTAGACATCCGGAATGCGGTATAGGGATGTGGAATCCCCGGCGGAACGATATGTGGTATACGAAAATGCATTGCATTTTCCGCTTCCGCGTTCCGCAATCCGCATTCCGCGTGTCAGCTAAGGCTGCGTTTAGCTGACATCCTGGATTAGCAACCGAAGCTGATTCCAGGGGTTAGTGAGCGAGTGGTCCGAGGTTGTCTGAGCGAACTATACCCCTGGGGACGAGGTTGATCACGTACATGTAGCCTACAGCACACTGACAACGACTTCATGGCTGGCCTTGGCCAGCTCTAGTTTCACATGCGAGTTTTCTCTCATGATTTGGCTCTTTTTGGGCAACTCAGTCATTAAAAAAACATTGGCAGTCATTTATGTCATTGGTCTCGACATTACTCATAAGGAACCCAACAACGGTGACTTGCCTATTGAGAGCCAACTTGCACAAGGAAACTCGCATAGAGAGTGCCTTTAGTATGAAGACTGATATAACTATAGGGGCCTATTCTATTTTGTTCAGAATGCCTCTTATGCATCGTGTAAGAGCCTCGGACCGTGGGTCCATGATCTTGTTCAGAGGGTGGACTTCTTCAGCAAGTGGCTAGAACTTGTGATGGTCAGGATAGAGAAAGCTTTGAAGGGAGGATCTCAGGCCCACCAGGCTGCTAAAGCTGTGTCAGCGGCAATCCCGGAAGAGATGGGGATTGTACAGTACTGCCCGAGGAGCTACTGGTTATCAGCGTTCTTTTTTCCACAAGGTTAGTGAGGTCCTTTGCTTTATACGTGGTGTCGCTGCAGTTATACAGTGGTACCAATTATGACTATAGAGGCTATGCACGTGACGTCATCAGCGAGGTGACGCCATGTTGGATGGAACGTTGTGACATGCTGACGCAGTGCATCTGACCACGTGCTCCGTCCACTTTCCATCCAACACGTGGCGTCAAACCCATTGATGACGTCATTTGATGACGTCAATGCATAGCGTCTATATGGCTGTAGCAGTGATGAGGTACTAACAGGCACTAAAGTGTATGTGCACTTGTGTAATGCATGGAAACTACATCGAAGCGATTTCCTCTCCTCTGTCAGGTATAAAAATTTCACCTACTACAGTGTCAATAGACCGGTTTTCCAGTCCATGACGTCATGACGCCGCGTGGCATCACAAACGTTGCACCTGCCATTCATGTACAAAAATGCACTATGTGACATCGTGATGACATCATAATGACGTGATGTCTTGTATTGAGAATATTACTAAGTTCAGATTCTAACTTGACATTATCTATTCTAGGTTTCCTGACCGGAGTGCTTCAAAACCATGCAAGGAAGATTGGCGTATCGGTCGACTCCCTTGTATTCGGCTTTGACATTCAAGACGATAGCATTGACAAGGATGTAATATATGACATCAAGCAAAAGGTTAATGTCAAGACGAAGGCATTTAAAGTAAGAATCCCTGCTTATTTAAAATCCAGTGTCGTGTCCGTGGTTTTCCTCAATGTAGTTTACCGGTAAACATGTCGGCGATAGGATCACCACGGGGCGAAGCAAAGGTCAAATGGAAATGCATAGACAGCAAAAATTTTCACAGCTGGGTGGCGTTGCTACCTGTTCTGTATAACAGAAAAATTTGATTAGGAATTTCTCAATGTAAAACAACACTTCCTAATCATTAGAGCTTTCATTGCCATGTCTATTCTGATTAATTCTCAAGGGTGCAAATCGACCAGATGATGGGGTTCTGATATTCGGTCTCTTTATTGATGGTGCATGTTGGGACATTGAGAGGAAGGCACTGAAGGATTCACTGCCTGGGGAAAGGTTTTCACACCTACCAGAAATACACTTCATACCCAAACAGGTTGGTATAAAAAAGTCATTTCAGCCCACTCGACAATTTTTTACCTCATACATTTGACTTACCTTCATGTAACAAAAGTACTGACTTGAAAGCGTAGTGTCAAATCCAATGGTGTTGGCTTTATTGAACCTACCCTGAGGAAATGCATAGAAATATTTCAATATCTCATTCCTGGCCTAATTTTAGTCTAACTTCTTTCAGTTGGCTGGCCATAGTCCGTCCAAGTCAGAGAGCACTCCTGCAATGTCGGTTGGGAGTCGTGAAGGCAGCATCACGTCACTGAACACATACGAATGTCCTTTGTATCGTACGTCTGCTAGGGCTGGAACCCTATCATCTACCGGACATTCAACAAATTTTGTAACATCTGTAAATTTGCCAGTTGACCGAAATCCAGACTTTTGGATCATGAGAGGCGTGGCCTTGTTGTGTCAGTTGGACACCTAGATTTCACATTGTTGAGGAAGCTAGAAAGTATTCAAAATCATTCCCAATGCACAATGAGCAGGATGTGAGTGTGGACTTGGAAAATTATCCAAGTTGGAGCTTTTGTCTGTGTCAACTTTGAATTTGTTTCCATCTCCCACTTAGGCCTAGGCCTAGTCCAGGGAAGGGAGGGTGTTGCCACTGTCATCATCAATTAAAAGTTGAGATTTCAGGCCGTATTCAAAAAGGGTGTATAAGACTTAGACGTGTGTAAGTTCGACAAATGCATGGTGGAAGTGTGTGCATTTAGTGAAGTTATATGCATCTAAGTCTTAATCGCACGATGATCACCCTTGTTGAATACGGCCCTTCATGTTTTATCAGCTTAGAGGGTTCAAGTACACATCAGGCCAGTACAAAACCCCCAGATCCACCAGACCTGAATCTGAGACTGTGCTAAGATAGGAGAAATATATTGTCTGAGAACCAGCAATTGCTAAAATGGTAAGCTGGGATAGACGTTCTGTACTGGACTGAAATGTTAACTCGGGCTTTCAGCTCACTGGGCAACCTAGTAACGTCAGATTTCTTTTGAAGTAAGACAATGAACTGCTTAATCTAAGTTTACCATGGGTCTCATAATGGTTCCCTTATCCTTAACTTGGAGGAATTATACTGTGTAATTCCTCCAAGTCCTTAAGCACCGGTAAGTGGTGACCTGTTTACAGAAGCCTAATGTAAAAAAGAAAATGCAGTATCTCTCAAGGATAGATATAACCCTCTCCTAGAGAGGTTATCTGTTTTCCATTGAACAAAATATTGAAGTTGTTACTCGTTACTTTTTCAATTGGTCTTTATTTTGAACATTTATCTCCGGCCATGACACTATTCTTTTCAAGTGTTTACCATAAATTGTTTATCTGTAGAATTAGAGGACACTGCACAAGTGTTTTACTTTTGAAGTGACCCTCATGAGAGTGTACAGAGTGACCTTTCTGAAAAAGACATGTTTGAGACTGACGCATGGTGTCCTTACCGGTAATCAAGAGGTGTCCTGATTATGGAGGTTATAATGGATGAAATCTACCCACAATTTGGGCTAAAATTTGGTTTCCTTATTAGATAGGTGTCCTCCTAGCAGAGGGGTCCGCAGGGATGTTCCACCCTACATTGATTTCCAAGGCCAACATGTTGAATTCATTCAGAGTAAAGTACAACATAAAATGGACATCAGCGTTTTTCTTATAAATACACAGAAATTTAATATGACCAATCCTATTTCGTCTATACATATCTACAGTCGAGGACAATTTCTTTTTGTTTTTACAAATGGATGGTACAACGAAAATGTACGATGACCTGTGAACCAGTTTTGCCTGATTCCAAATAAGGATAGAATACTTTCTGTATTTTTGTATAAATTGTACAACAAAGGTTTGCAATAGAATTCATTTTGACCTACTAGTGCTTCTAGTTAAGGATGGAATGTATTCTGTTTTTTGCTTATAGAAAATTGTTGCACTCAAAAAACTTTGTTGATAGCACTTCTACATACTTCCAAAATGAGCTCCGTCCAAGGTTAATGTAATTTTTTGAGAGTGTTCTGAAATCGACCGACTCGTGATATGCAAAGTCTATCATTTCGTGTTAAAATACATACTTATTTACAGTTGCGTTTTCACTACCTAACAATATTTATAATGAAACCGTCCCTTTTTGTGCAAGGACAGCTCCCTTGTGTTTTGTTATGATTCATACAGTTTATTACAATGTACACCACAGGTGTATACCACCTGCAACCCATTATTTAAGTAGTAATATATTTGAACAAAATATTTCATAAAAAATTTAGTCAATTATTGTCTTCTTTTAAATGTAGAAACAGAAATTTCTTTGAACTTTGCCAAAGGTGCAGCCCTCGTGGAATTATCTATAACATACATATCTTTTGTTTGGAAAATTTTGCACTTATGATGTTTTATGCATACGGCCCCTGGTCCTTTAAGTAGGTCTGGGCAATGATATCATGCCACAGAATATCCACTAGCAAGATTTGTAAATACCGGTACAAATGAAGGACTGAAGTCTATCATTGCTTTGGAAGAAATGTAAGATCCGGCTGCAGAGGTGCTGAATTATCCACAAACAGCAGAGAATTGTGCTGCTTGACATGAGAGTTTTCTTCTGCGAATTGGCTGTAGTATGGACAACGATAGGAAACAATGGCTGGTCGTTTGTTTCGTTGGTCTCTGGGTTAGCTGCTAGGAAACCGACAATGGTGACTTGCCTGTTGAGAGCCAACTCGCACTAGAAAACTCTCACATGGGTAAAGCTCCCTCTTGATCCTTGCATAGACCTCCATTTGCCTTTACTTATCGAAGGGTGATGGAACTTCGATATCATGTGATGTCAGGTATCTTATGAATCTTCGCAGGGCGTGCAACCCACAACGTGCCATCGTGGAAACTGCATGCTTTGCACTCCTAGAAAAAGAACAAACACATACTTGAGGAACGGATAACACCTACTGTACTTCAGCTTCTTTGAGTGTTTGGCTGTGTGTCTTCCTCCTGTGGCTGTGTCTCAGTCTGTCTTCTGTCGCTGTGGATCTGTCTTCCTGCTGTGCCTGTATCTGCCTTCTGTGGCTGTGCCTCAGTCTTTCTCCTATGGTTGTATCTCAGTCTGTCTTCTGTGGCTGTGCTCCATCTTTCTCCTGTGGTGTATCTCAGTCTGTCTTCTGTGGCTGTGGCACCGTCTTTCTCCTGTGGTTGTATCTCAGTCTGTCTTCTGTGGCTATGGCTCTGTCTTCTTCATGTGGCTGTATCTCAGTCTGTCTCATCGGTGGCTGTTGCTCCGTCTTCCTCCTGTGATTGTATCTCAGTCTGTCTTCTTTGGCTTTGGCTCTGTCTTCTTCGTGTGGCTGTATCTCATTCTGTCTCCTGTGGGTGTGGCTCCATCTTTCTCCTGTGGCTGTAGCTCAGTCTGTCTTCTGTGGCTTTGGCTCCGTCTTCTTCATGTGGCTGTCTGTCAGTCTGTCTTCTGTGGCTGTGGCTGTGACTGTGACTCTGTCTTTCTCCTGTGGCTAATCGCAGTCTGCCTTTTGTGGCTGTATCTCTGTCTTCTTCCTCTTGTTGTATCTCAGTCTGCTGTGCTATTTCTCATTCTTCATCCAGTGGCAGCACAGGAAAACGGGGTAATACATATTTGCGGGGAGGTAAAATCTCAGCAGGTAATGGCAGCTAAATGCC
Organism: Notospermus geniculatus; assembly: GCA_002633025.1. NCBI lineage: Eukaryota > Metazoa > Nemertea > Pilidiophora > Heteronemertea > Lineidae > Notospermus > Notospermus geniculatus. The sequence goes on along the minus strand of NMRB01001016.1, from coordinate 142,104 downwards.
CTGCGTCATTCTTCAACTTACCTCATACTTCGCATGTTGGTGACAGCCATGAAGTGTTCCGCGTTGGCCCAGAAGATATCACAAACGTTTGGCTTTCCAGCCAAGGCGCAGCTTTGATAGCTGTTATAGCCAGCATCAGTCAGGTCATCACAATTCAACTCTGATGATCTATACAATGGGACCAGCTCCTCCATGATGCAGTTGGTGTTGTTGCGCAGCCATTTTTGCCCCTGAAAAGTTCGGAAGAGGAACAATGGACATAGGAATGATGCTATAGACGTGTTTGAATCAGTGTGACAGAATCAACTGATCAGCAACATCCCCTGCGAGAGTCAGGGGTCACTGCGAGAGGGCAAACTGGGTCGGAAAACAGGGGTAAGCAATTCAAAGGCACGCACCGGTATCGTGAACTGGGGTCTTCTCTGCTCCAGTTTCACGCACAAGTCATGAGCCATTCCGACCAGGAACTCGCGGCACTGGTGTCGGTTGTTGAAACAGTTGTAGAAGTCGCAGTTTCCTTGACTTGCAAGCTCTGTGCAGTTTTCGTTGATTTCTAAAATGGTAAATTTCTTTGGTATTAGACCTATTTTACATAATGCACCCACGAATGTGAATGCGGGAGGAACTTAGTCCTCCGTCTGAGCTCTCGTCCTGTGCATGGAGCTTTTGAACAAAGCTTTTCTGCGTTCGCGCATCGGTTTACTAGGGAGGTTTCGCAAATCTGACGAAACTCGAAGTACGAAATACGAAATTTAACTTCATTTCCAGGATATGTATTTCTGGAGATGGTTGCTACCACAAATGTCTCTGCTGCCAGTGCGTCTTTTAGCATATCACGGGAGACCGAGAGAGTTATGGTGCATCTTGAATTTTCAAATTGCCACTTCGTAGATACGAAGTGGAAACGAAAGATAAAATTTAATACACCGTACCTCTATCGGTCAACGTCATACACTGAAAGACGCTCTTGCAGCAGGCGATATTTGTGGTACCAACCATCTCCTGAAAGACATTACGTCATGTAAAGTGAAGTCCAAATTCGTATCAATTCGTACTTCGTGTTTCGTCAGATGTGCGAAACCTCCCTACAACGAACGCGAACGTGGCAAAAGCTTTGTTATTCCCTCGCCCAAAGCTTTCAATTTCAGCGTTCACGATCTAATTCTGGAGCATCGGACCGTGCAGTTCCCGCTGGTGTGTAGGCCAAGTCGGTAACAAAATATATATCTCTTGGAACCAAAATCCGGGATCATTTTCCTGACCGATGAAGGTTGCAGGGTAAGTCGTTGAGGTAGTTCCTTAATAGTTTCAAGAACTTAATTAGCCTACAGTCGTAATTCAGTGATATAGGCTTACTCATTAGAGAATTTTAACCGATGACAGGCGTGAATTTTCAAGTGTGAGCACGAAGCGATTTTTCTCGTGTACGTACCCGAAATGGCCGGCTTCTTTTCCCTCCTGTTGAAGAGGAACGCCTCGGAGGAAACGAACGCCGCACCCAGCAAAAGACTGATGTGAATTAATTTCATCTTCGTGGTTGCTAGCTTCACTTCTCTACCTTGTTGATGTTCAAAAATTTACTTTTCATTTGTTAAATAGGTCTAGGCCTAGGCTATCTGATGCCCCATTGCCCCAATAGATGGTGGGCCAATTGAAAAAGTCCTTTGTTTTAAGAATGGAGATAAAGTTATTGTTCGGAATCCCACGGACATGTTTATTATGATTCAATCGATGTCCATGCAGGTCATTGGGTCAATCAATAACTACAAATCGTCGATTTAAAGGGGTTTTTCTCATCCGACAATTTGGTTTCCAACCCTGCTACCAGATGGCACCATTGTTACCTCTACTTAAACTGTAGCAACCGGTATGTTTAACTCTATTTCTTATTGATTCCATCAAATAAACCTGATCGGCAAACTGTCCTAGCAGAAGGTACCAGAAAACGAAGGATGCAGATTGCTTAGTTTCCTTTCATGCCAGCATTAGTGGCGCCATCTCTCATCGAAGTGACAAACTAACATGGGTCATCGTGTCTGTCAATCAAGAACCCCTTTAAGCCACTGAAAGTGAACTGACAAGTGAGCCTATTGTCATGCTAATTATCTGTGAAGAGAAATGTACTTGGCCTGTTTACGATGCGTGAATCTGTATTTGCGCAATTTTTCAAAGCTGTTGTGAATCAGGCCTATGCATGTAAATAGTGTAGGCCTAGTCCATGATAACCGGGGCATAATGAAGGCCTGTAATGGTATGTATCGTACATCTCATCATTCCATGTAGGCCTAGTATCACATTCTGGAATGGCAGACAAGGGAAGCTGGAGGGAGCAGTAAGTGAACGCAAAATTCAGTCGGTTTTCTGTAAAGTAAGCAGCCTAACCACTGTAATTTCACATTTAAAAGACTGTGGACGCAGTCCAGCGACTGACAAACTTCAGTTTTTTTCTACTTCTTTTTCTTCTTTTCTTCAGTTTCATTTTTCTCTTCGTAGTCAGTTAAACGGTGCATTGTCAGTAAACCCATTTCTTTGGGGGGATTTGGTACTTTCGACTTGCTGAGACTTTGGCGCTATGTCGTCCCTGTGGTCTGATCCTCGATTTCAAAAACGTTCGTACCTCTGTAGTCATCCTCCCGCAGCATGTTTTTTTACCTCGCTCCGCTTCATCCGCTCGCACAACTTAGCGTACGAACGTCTGAAGAGGATCACTAGGGAGGTTTAGAAATCAAACGATAAACGTTAAATTTACGACAACGTTATTTTCCATACTACACATTCACCAGATTTTATAGTACATGTACATTTCCGATACAAAAATAACGTTGTCGTTAACGCTTACGTTTATCGTTTGATTTCTAAACCTCCCAACTGTCGTGTGCTCGACGTCAAACGTTCATACCTGTCTGGTGGTCACCTAAATTTCACCACTACCAATCAGAGCGATGTGTTTGCCGTCTGCTCAAACGTTCCCTGTTTGAGGTTGTCCCGTACCTATCACCATCAACGGCATAAAAGTGTGTGGGTTTTGAAGTAGGCTAATTAAACACCTCGTTTTGGAAGGACAGAAGACTTGCTATAGTGCTCAGAAAACGGAGTGATAACTAACTTTTATTACGTCATTTTCAGTTCCGTTGCACAAATGACCACAATAAACTCTGGCGACAACGACGGGTCTCTGGTAACAAGAGTGAATGAGAGGGTGAGAGAAGAGGAATATTTTGAAGCCCCAGATCCTGACGCCCACAGCAAAAAACAGACAGTTGTGAAAGGGTAAGAAGTGGAGTGTTCTTCAGAAAGGCTTTGCAGTAACGTAGATGGGCCTACCATCTGCCGCTTCAGAAACTAATGCTCCAAGATCAACTCGTGAACATCTCAAAAAACGGTGTTTTCAGTTCAAACGCGAACAATAGACAAACTCTCCAAGCTATAGTATAAGAGATGGCATTTTCCCTTTTTCAGTGTGTTGAGCCTGGGTCTTGTCACCAGTAATGTTTCCCAGCTGAAGACCCTGGTGTACGCTGACCGAAACAAAAATGTTGGACTCTGGGTGTCCTTGCTTGTCCTCATCATCCTCTCCCTGATGCTGCAGCTTATAGTTGGAGGAATGCTCATCTATATTGTAAGTCCCGCAGAACAATGAGATAGTAGGGACTTCCGGCAGCGCTGCGAATCGTCGATCCTGGCCTCCCGTATCGGTCCTGGCCATAAGTACATGTACTATTCCTTTCATAGGGAGATTGAGATCAGCGACTTATCACGGATTGACATGGAACCGTAACCTGAATGATTTCAGTAGATTTCCGCGGCAGCGACACCTATAATACATGGTGGTCGAAAGTTCCACATCGTAACCAGTTTTCATGTTTCAGAGATACGAGAGATGTTAGGGAGGTTTAGAAATCAAACGATAAACGTGAAATTTACGTTATTTTTCACACTACACATCAACCAGATTTTATACCGGTATATGTATAGCATTTTCGGTACAAAAATAACGTTGTGGTTAACGTTTGCGTTTATCGTTTGATTTCTAAACCTCCCTATTGTCTTTGCGTTAACGCTTTCGTTTTCAGTACAATGTCTCAATCTTCGCCAAGAAGCAACCGATGGACAGCTCTATGGCATCCGACTCCGATTACGTCAGACGTTACCAGGAGAAAGAACGACAACATATCGTCAAAGTTCGCCAGGCGCTGATTCTGGTCAATGTAGTGGCCATCTTGACTATGGTCAGCACCGTGCTCAATTTGATCATTTCGACTATTGGCTGGGCGTAGATCGACCCAGCCTCCGACAAAATGGTGTTTTTGGTCCTTTTTTAAACTGGTAGCCTACATGTAAGAATATTCATATTAGTGAGGTTGAGATCAGCGACTTATCACGGATCCTTACTACATGTACGTATACGGATCAAAATGTACACAAAATTTGTCCTCGTTGTACAGATAAGAATTCTATTCCTATGATATTGTCCTCTATCGTACATATGATCCCCATTCCGCAAACCGTTGGCGGGAGTCAAAGTTTGATCCGTACTTACGGATCAAACCTGTGTACGTTTTTCAGTGAAGCCCGTGTGCCAGTGTGACATTACAATAGATTGACGGAATAAGCGTCTATCTGACAATGAGCGACCACAGCGAAACAGCGAGTCCCCCTTATGAAAATCTTCATTTTACCATGGTAATTCTGAGCGGTAAAGGATTTCACCATGGTAAACCTTCTTTTACCGTTCAGAATTACCATTCACCATGGTCCGAACAATAGGAAACACACAGAAAAATGGCTACACTGTAAAAAGGTTACACCTGTATGAAAATCGTGTCACTTCATGAACAATAGGGAGTTTTCGCAAAGCCCCCGAAACGCCAACGCGAACGCCAAACGTATTGTTCGATGCCACGAAGAGAGTACGGAACAAAAGGATAGATGTTCGCGTCGGCGTTTCGGGGGCTTTGCGAAAACTCTCTAATAGGGAGTTTTCGCAAAGCCCCCGAAACGCCATGCCAACGCCAAACCTATTGTTAAATGCCACAAAGAAGAGCACCGAAAAATTACAGACGTTCGCGTCGGCGTTTCGGGGGCTTTGCGAAAACTCTTGAATAACAGGTTTGGCTGTTATTATCATCAGAAAAACCCTCAGTCTGACTCCTACTTCCACTGGCCATACTACTGAGTGGCGTTGATTGCAGCTTCGCTTGGGTGAGACACCTGGTTGCTATGGTAACCACGGACTTGACGGCAACGACGTTGGTACATTACCTGTCATAATTCGGTGCGAGCGGTTCCCCTTATGTCGATCGGAGTCTGATAGCCTATATGCAGAATTTAAATCGTAGGTGCCAAGGTTGCCTCAAGTTTATCACGTGTTTCGAATTACGATTTATTCAATTTCCATCAAAATCGATCGAACTGAGAACCGTAGATGCGGAAATCTGGATTAATGGACCAATACTAGCTGGCGGGAAATGAAGGAAATGGCGTACAAATGATGTTTAGAAGGTAGGAGACGACACCACTGGTTCATGTTGTGCGTCAATTTTACATGTGCTGCAAGCATGTTGCGTCAAAAACTTACAAATGGACTGCACATTATGTATATGCATGCATGGGATGTACAGGGCAACACTTCTTTCGGCATCGCCTACCATCGCCACGCAACCCTTATCTTCTATTTAAAGAGTGTTTACTTAGCAATTTGAATAAATTTCCGTATTTTATTGCAAATACTTGAGAATCGTCAAGCAAAGCTGTGAATACACCGAAATCCATTCATTGAAAACGTATTTTTATTATCAAATATTGATAACCGGTACCTCAGTGTGGTTAGTGTCTTCTCGTTTTTCAAATAAAATCGAGGATAGGCTACGTACCGCGCCGTGCATCGACCCATACCCATCCTCTATTTCCCACTTGGTGTGAGAGGAGATTTCGAATGCAGTTCTTTCAACTTAGCTAGTCGAAAAACACTAATTTGGTCCGTCTTACCAGCAAGGCCGAGTTCGACTGGAACCCGATGTTCAACTTGGTCGTGTCGAGTCGCACTCGAACTCCATAAATTCATCGGGTACTCGTTTGACGTCATATCTGACCTAATTCGTTGCTCGGGTTGAACCCTCGATGGAATGAGTGCCGAACTCGACATTCACGTGACAACATGGCGACCAGCAGCAAAAAATTGCCGAATTCGCTGGAAAATATAGGAAAATCTGTTCTTTCGGCCAACAAACCTCATTTAGAACTGTTTAGTATGTTTATAATCTTTTGTACAAAAAAAATGGGTGGCTGTCATCATTTGGTCCTGACATGACTAGCAGAGGCCATCTTTCAACAACTGGAGGAACTCGATTTGCAGTTGGCGGAACTCCTACTCGACATGCGTACTTAAAAATTTGATGTCATGAAAATCTACTCTTACTCGGCCCGAGAGTTGCAGTCGAACTCGGCCCAAGGCGCATGGCATATTCCCCGTATCGGACAGCTATCGCCATCTATTCGCCTTCTTTTAAGAAACACATAATCCGTAGCAGCTTAGGAACGCGGGTAACGTAGTGCGCGGCGGTTGACGCTGCCGACGCTGGTTAAATTTGTCACCCCGTTGATTAAGGCGACGCTCTTTGAAAACAAGGGTCCTAACATATTCATGACAAAAAGTAACTAATTGATTTCAACGAAATGTTTTAGCTACAACCTTTATGCTCCCGTTCTGCGAAAGAATTGTTCATTTTGACAAATTACGATGGAGTTAATTAATTTATAACAAATTGTCAAAATTTGAGTTTTCAAACAATTTTGCAGACTTGGTATGCATGGTATGCGACACATCAGTTTCCCACATAGTCTGTTACATACAGGCCTGATGCCTGCAGGTCCTAANGTATGCGACACATCAGTTTCCCACATAGTCTGTAACATACAGACCGTCCTAACGATCCATTTTTTACGAAAGTATTTTCCATTTAATTGGTATAAACTATTTAATGCCAAAAAAGGCTCGATTTACAGTTTTTGAAATATTTCATATTCCCGACCAACTATCCAAAAAAAGGCGATCGTGTTGCACTAGAATGCACATATATGGCAATAACATCCAAAAGAAATTTTTCAATATATGTGTCCAAAAAAGAGAAAACTTGTTTGGGAAATTTGAAAATTTCCATACCGCTCGCCAGTTACTTCTTTGTTATGTAGATTTGCACTATTCCCGCTCTTTGAGTAAACTCTGTTCGGCCATTTGTGATCAAAGCACCAGCGACAGAGCTGAACAATACCCGCGGTGGACACAAAAGATTTAGAGTCGGCACGTACACTGAAGATTGGTTTTCGAAAAGAGTATATCAGGGTGATCGGATTTAATCTGAATGTGAATGACTGGTCGTTTTGACCAGCGCACAAAGGAAAGTTCCGTGGATTGCCACTAGGGAATGAGCTCGGCTATAGGTTGCCCCCCCCCCGCCTTAAAGGGAATAAGTCGCGGCAGTCAAAAATGACACTAAGAATAATTTCGTGGCCCACGAAATTCAAATTTAAAATTACAAATTTCGTATTTTAGTTGTCAGGATTACATTCCTAGGTAAGCCTAGATTTGCAGTTGACCATGTTCTAAATGGTATTCGAAGGCAGAAAAGCATCTGCAGTTGTGCAAATATGCCCTTGGTAGGCAGTTAATTCCCAGTGTGAGTACTACATGTATAATAGATTCAAGATGGCGGCGTTCGATCCTCTGTTCAGAAAACTTGACTGGCCCGACCAGTGATCGTTCAACTTAGGATTTTCCGTGTACTTCCTTCCTCACCAACACTGAGAATTATGTCACCATTCCACCTCAGCTGATTTTTTGCATAGTCCTGAACCTCTGTCATTGCGAGGTGAATATGACTGTAATACAGGTTAAAATTATTACTCAAAATTGGTATCAGCATTCCGGTAATAATCATACCACAAACCATACAAAAGGCTGAAATAATGTACCCCGGCAAGGCGTGGGGGACGCTGTCACCGTACCCGACTGTTGTCATGGTTACAAGAGCCCACCAGCACCCCTCCCAACCGGAGAAAAAGCTGCCATCGATTCCAATCTCGGCGAGATACATGAATAGTCCGTAAACCAGCATTGTGGTGAATAAGAAAGAACATAAGGTGAAGATTTCAGACATGCTCTCCCTCATGACCATCATCATGACCCGATAACCGATAAAGGTGTTTGCCAGCCGTATCATTAGTATTGGTCTCAGTATGGCCAAGCAGACATATATCAGCTGAATGTATCGAAACACCGGACCCTCATTAATTAAGCCAGCGTAATAAATTGGAAAAAGAGCCAACATGCTTGCAGCCGAGAGAAAAACAACCGCAGCCTCGGCGATTCGGTATGTTAGATACAACATTTTGGAAGGGCAAACTATGACCCGCACGAGCATGTCACATAAGATGAACAGGTCGAGAATGTGTCCAAGACCAGCTGCTGGTAGTGCAACAGTTTCTACTTCGGTGAGCCATAATCTAATCCATTTTTCGGACTTAACGAGTGAAACAATCGCGTCGTCTTCAGCCATTCTCGTACTGTTTTCTGGCAGGGGCCCACGAAGGTTAAGGTCACATGCCACTATTGCCATTGATGTCCACAGTGTTACTGCACAGGCCACGACGACCGAATAACACTGAAATGAAAGGCATTAAATAACGTCATAATAGTCTGCCTTTAATTCCGAGAGTGTATTATCGATTATCACGACGCAGCGGCATTCCTGAGCTCGCCTCGCCTTGTTGAAATTGGTGAGTGGCCTTCAGGCATTCTCACCACGAAAATCATCACACTTTTAGCATTGTTCAATTTTGCCACCGACTTTTCGCGCTTTCCCTCTCACGTAATCTTTTGACTGTTGATGCATATTTAAGTCATTTGAGATCAAAGCGTGTCCCGAATAAAGAAATTTGAATTGTTTCACCGGCTTCCAATTATTCGTACGATTTTTTGAGAAATATTCGAGGTTATTTTTTGAGGACGCCTTCTGATTGGTCATACTGAATCACGTGATCTCAGCAGCAGAATATGCTCAGTAAAAAACTGGCCGCCATCCTTTTCATCACTTGAGAAGTTCGACGCGCTGTGATAGTATTACTAACCCTTTTTATGTGTAGCAACAGTCTCCATGCCTAAATTGATTTTCTAAGACCATTCAAATACGTAGATTTGAACAGTCTTGTCGAGCAGTCCTGATCGGTTTGCAGGGTTCCTGCAGCCTGCGGAGCACCAAATTTAAGACCTTTTTAAGACTTTTTAAGACCAAGTATCGGCAAAATTTAAGACCTACTTTCTTCTAAATGAAGCCCCTGAATATCCCTGGAAGGGTTTCCGCAAGGGAAGAATGACAGGGATCGACACGGTCAAGAAAGTGGGTAGGCTACTTGGGCGGGGGCGGGGGGGGAGGGTCTGGGGTCTCCCCCAGAAAAAATTTGATTTTAAGAAACCCGGAGATGCGATTTCCTGACATCTCCTGCCAATTTTTTACAACTGCCTTGATATGAAATTTAAGACCTTTTTAAGACCTTCCCACAGAAATTATCAAATTTAAGACTTTTTAAGGCCTTGAAAATGGAAGTGCCAAATTTAAGACTTTTTAAGACCTTGCAGGAACCCTGGGTTTGTGTACGCTCGCGAGCACTCGGGGTATACGGTGTAGGGCTATATCCATAGTGCATTCTACGTGTCCGCCAAACAATAAAGCGGGCACTGGCATATGGGAGGCATTCTCAGCCATTACTACATGGGCCTACACCGGCATTGCGAAGGTTTACTGAAGCCAAGGTAATCCACTATTAAACGGTCCCTTAAGGCCGACTAAACAAAATTGGTTTTCATCCTTTTTTGTGAAAAAGTGGGGCGGGTGGGAGGGATTTTTTTATTTGTTATTTTTCTGTGGTTTGTTGAGGAAGCGGGCGATGAACGGAAGACTCGTATTGAGTGTGGTGCCGACGATGTATAGTGACGCTACTGACCGCCAGGTAGCATGCGCGCTAGATCAACGATCGTTTGACGCTTGCTACTTGCATTTTTAAGACGTTTTACCGAAACTAAAAAAATATAAAAATCAGGGGCGGGAGCATTTTGACGGGCGGGCGGGGATGAAAACCAACAAATTTATTTTAGTCGGCCTAACGTTCGCCTCTTCGTCGGAACTTTTCATTGGACCAATCTGGTCCGTCAAGGGAATGAATTGGGCATCATCTCAACTTCTCACTTCATCCATACACAGAAAAAAAAATCAACTCGAGTGGAGACTCAGAGTCTCACTTTAGGGACAAAATGGTTCGAAACACTTTTTGACTCAAAATGAAACAGAAAATATTTCGGCGCGAGACAATGACACCTCGTTCCGAGAGAAAATCTTGATCGTTGCGTTCCAGTAGTAGCCTACACAGGAAGGGCAATAAAAAGTTGCCTCGCACTGAAAAACATTTCTTCATCAAAATGACGAACAAAACGGGCTGTCACACTGAAGTAGTTCTCAAAACGTCCTGCCCCGTCCTAAAAAATCGTAAAACGGGCTAGAACGTGTGACGATGGCCAAATAAGTAGTCTCGAAGTTGTGGAGCAGTCTTCCCGTCCGAGCCCGTCCATGAAGTTCGTAAAAAGACTGCAAAAAGTTGCCACTACGTCCACTCCGTTTGCACACAGTTTGAGTCCGTTCGGCAAAATTTTCAAGAACGTACTGAGAACTAGTTCAGTGTGATGGGGGTATTACATGTACATGTATAGGTTCGTTTTCCATCACCAAACTGAGTATCTATTAAAGATAATGTATCACGGGTATTTTCGCGGGCGAGGAAAATCATTGTTTACTACATTTTGTTTGTTTATGTCCAGTGTTTTATTGTCTTATGAATAATTTGTTGGTGGCGTGCCCCTCTATAGAAATTCTTTTGACACCAAAAGTATTCAATTTGGTGGGTTGGCATGTCCCAAAAAGTCCAAATAACATGATGTAAACATCCATGTTTACAAACATTGAATGTAAACAATGAAGTCGTGATACATTAGCTTTAAATTCGTCAAAATGACAAGTCCAGGTTCGTCCGGCATTTTGACGAACTCTTGACGAACATAAACAAGGGTTCATCAAAATGACGAAAGTGGACTTGTCATTTTGACGCACCCTTGTTTATGTTCGTCAAAATGACGAATCTGGACTTGTCATTTTGACGAATTTATGTACTCAGTTTGGTGATAATGAAAACGAACCTATTAAGTTCGTCATTTTGATGAGGAAAAGTTTTTCAGTGCGTGTGCTGTCATCTTCAATCATCGAAGGCCGATCTGCTCACCACTACGTTACACCGCACATCACCCTTCGAGAAATAGACCAGTCGGCGGCGTATCTTGGCACCATGCCAACTTTACCAGTCGACCAATCATATGACACTTTATATCGGGTCTTCGGCTACAACTCTTTGTACCACGATTCAAATTTTACAACACCAATTCTGATTGGCCTTTGCCTCGCACTGAAAAACATTTCTTCATCAAAATGACGAACTTACATGTACATGTAGGTTCGTTTTCCATCACCAAACTGAGTATCTATTAAAGATAATGTATCACGGGTATTTTCGCGGGCGAGGAAAATCATTGTTTATTTACATTCTGTTTGTAGTGTTTTATTGTCTTATGAATAATTTGTTGGTGGCGTGCCCCTCTATAGAAATTCTTTTGACACCAAAAGTATTCAGTTTGGTGGGTTGGCATGTCCCAAAAAGTCCAAATAACATGATGTAAACATCCATGTTTACAAACATTGAATGTAAACAATGAAGTCGTGATACATTAGCTTTAAATTCGTCAAAATGACAAGTCCAGGTTCGTCATTTTGACGAACTCTTGACGAACATAAACAAGGGTTCATCAAAATGACAAACGTGGACTTGTCATTTTGACGCACCCTTGTTTATGTTCGTCAAAATGACGACTCTGGACTTGTCATTTTGACGAATTTAGATACTCAGTTTGGTGATAATGAAAACGAACCTAAGTTCGTCATTTTGATGAGGAAAAGTTTTTCAGTGCGTGTGCTGTCATCTTCGATCATCGAAGGCCGATCTGCTCACCACTCTACGTTACACCGCACATCACCCTTCGAGAAATAGACCAGTCGGCGGCGTATCTTGGCACCATGCCAACTTTACCGGTCGACCAATCATATGACACTTTATATCGGGTCTTCGGCTACAACTCTTTGTACCACGATTCAAATTTTACAACACCAATTCTGATTGGCCTCTTCTTCTCGAAGCGGCAGATACGCCGTGGACCGGTCAATTTCTCGAAGGGTGATGTGCGATGTAACGCAGCGGAGAGCAGATCCGCCTTCGATTATCGAAGATGTGTGCTGTGGGCTTGTCGCCAAGAAAACCGCACGAAAAATCGTTACAACCGTCCGCAACGCTGATCTTACCTTCGCTTGCCATGAGGATACGGGGAATTCCAGGAATATCCAAGCTTTTGCACACCTTTTCTGCCAGCCGGTACTGCTGGACAGCCTTTGAACGCATCCTTCAAAATTTCCAAATATTTCCTTCCTCACATTTTCGGCAACCTGTCTTTCAGAGTCAGCCACGAGGACTTTGCTGATGCAACAAGGAGAAATCATTGACCTCGGGATCTTCCAGTAATCCAGTTCGGATAAAATTTCATGCGCGCAAGCCTCAGATGGAATGTGGACTTTCTCCTCCATGTGCGCCGTGAGGATTACGGAGAAGAGATCCGGTCGTCGCTCGAAGTAGAAGCAAGCAAGGCCGGGGTCGTAATTCTCCGCTGAATCGATCACCGATGCGAGTTTGGAGCCTGGGATATTGAGGATTGATTCCCGGCTGATGAGAAATTTGGTACCGCTGATGTTTATCTTTATCAGGTCCATTGTTACCTTTGCAATTTGCTACCGCAGCTCGATGTGTACAGCGACCTGAAAATGAAGTAGGTATATGGCACTGACGACTGAGTCGACCTTGGCTACGTCAAAACTTAATTACATCTCAAACAACATCGTGATCCATGACAATATCCGAAGTGTGCACGTGTTGTCATTTAGCTCGAAATTACTACTCCAAGTCAACCTAGCTATTTAGCATGGTGGTGCCGTGTGTCATCATAATCCGGTAATCAATATAGTAACAATTGTTTTACTTGCCGCATGACAGATTACCATCACCAGGTTACAAATCATGAGTAGTCAGCAAAGAGTGGTAACCATGTGAGTTTCCGCAAAAACGACCAGTTGCGAATTTTTTTCCCTGTAGGTATATCACGCGTACGCGTTCGCCCGAAACGCCAATGCGAATGCCAAACACATTGTCGGTGCCACGAAGAGAGCACCGAACAAAAGGACAGGCGTTTCGGGGGCTTTGCGAAAACTAGGGAGTTTTCGCAAAGCCCCCGAAAAGCCAACGCGAACGCCAGACCCATTATTCGATGTCACGAAGAGAGCACCGAACAAAAGAATAGACGTTGGCGTTGGCGTTTCGGGGGCTGTCACTTTTTATCCATTGCGAAACGAATTTAACGAAGTGAATAGAGGGTTAATAAATTAGGATTAGGATCAACTTTTGTGATATCGAAGAGAAAAAAAAAACGGTAGTCGCAATGGATATAATATGTGGGGAAAAAATTTCGCGGCCCGGTTAATAGCCTGCTGGACGACAACGTTGACAAGAGTTTCTTCTACGCCAACTAGAACAATAGGGAGGTTTAGAAATCAAACGATAAACGTAAACGTTAACGACAACGTTATTTTTGTTTATCTGGTTAATGCGTAGTATGAAAAATAACGTTGTCGTAAAGTTTACGCTTATCGTTTGATTTCGAAACCTCCCTGGTGAATCATCGGTAAACGTCGTAGGCCTACCAATACCGGGCCATGCGAAAACTCATGACACCAAGTCTTACCAGAACCACGAAAGCCATTATTACCATACCCACAACAACATCCAATCCATCGAATGAGAGTATGATACAGGACACGTTCCCAGCATCAAATGCATCATCCCTGATTCTTCAAACAAATGCAACAGCAAAACGATCCGTGATGCGAAGACTCCTCGGTCGACCCGTGAAGTTCCCCATGTCATAAGCTATCGTTTACCACTTTCACTGAGGCTGCTTCCGCGCAAGTGAAGGGAGAGAACCATCGAGCAATGAAGGATTCATCGTGAATACAGCTCTAGTTAGTACATCTACACATTGATTGTACTTGTTACGGGTACTTTGTTCCCCCGGCCAATGTGTGGATGCACTTTCGGTATATAGTCACCATGGGAAATAACATCCACGATGGTGAAAATTTATCGTCTCTATAGAGAGTGGTACGCTAATTACTTCGAAAGAGGTTGATGAATTATTCACAATATTTGCAGAGAGGAGACCGTCAGAAGTATTATCTGCGATTGGGTTGTCCTTCATATTTCACTCGTAATCGCATATTAGAGGCAGCAGCGAAGGACGTACATTTATTCTGAGTTGCGTCAAATTCTTTTGGACGACCTAACGGACGCTACAGGAATGAGAGGCCAAAGGACTAAAGCAGCCATTTTAATCCATCAAAATGCGAAATGGAATGACAAAACAAACCCAAAAAATATCATCAGAGCCGTGGGCTGCACCATTCACGGAGCACACGCCCAAACGTTGGAATAGACAAGCCAGATTTGAAGTGGTACACTCAATGGAATCAACATTTTTTGCAAAAAAGTGAATTTAGCACGCTTGATTTCGCGATATCCAACATAGCAGAAAAAATAGTGCCAATGGCACTGTGCCCGCTTGGCTTGACAGCACAGTGGTACTGGCAGATATCATCAGCAATCCCACTTAAAGGAGTTAGACGCCGAAGTTGTAAACACTCACTCACTGGTTCTCTATCCACGGACGCCTGCGGTGCTGCCACCTATTGTCGTGAAGACTCCTCGGTCGACCCGTGAAGTTCCCCATGTCATAAGCTATCGTTTACCACTTTCACTGAGGCTGCTTCCGCGCAAGTGAAGGGAGATAACCATCGAGCAATGAAGGATTCATCGTGAATACAGCTCTAGTTAGTACATCTACACATTGATTGTACTTGTTACGGGTACTTTGTTCCCCCGGCCAATGTGTGGATGCACTTTCGGTATAGTCACCATGGGAAATAACAGCCACGATGGTGAAAATTTATCGTCTCTATAGAGAGTGGTACGCTAATTACTTCGAAAGAGGTTGATGAATTATTCACAATATTTGCAGAGAAGAGACCATCAGAAGTATATCTGCAATTGGGTTGTCCTTCATATTTCACTCGTAATCGCATATTAGAGGCAGCAGCGAAGGACGTACATTTATTCTGAGTTGCGTCAAATTCTTTTGGACGACCTAACGGACGCTACAGGAATGAGAGGCCAAAGGACTAAAGCAGCCATTTTAATCCACCAAAATGCAAAATGGAATGACAAAACAAACCCAAAAAATATCATCAGAACCGCGGGCTGCACGTACCATTCACCTAGCACACGTCCAAAAACAGACAAGCCAGATTTGAAGTACTCAATGGAAACAGTAATCAACAATTTTTGCAAAAAAGGGTGAATTTAGCACGCTTGATTTCGCGATATCCAACATAGCACAAAAAACGACACGCAAAATCATAAAGTCGTCGATCTCCGAATTTCGCAAATTTTCGACCGCCAACCGGGGTCTTCCTCGGGCACTTTCTAGCAGAGATCCCAGGAGACATTCACTTCTGGGATCTCTACTCGATTTCTCGAAATGAAACCAAGACGACCACCACGACACCCAAAAGACAGCCATACCAAGACTAACGTATTAAGACCGAAACTGGATAAATAAAAAATAAATAAAATGCAACGACAATGGGATTCGACATCAAAGACCAAATAAATCTAGCTAGTAAACTACGCCAACGCCATTGCAGGATCACTGCACGTACCAGCCATCATTCTTCCAAGCCATTCCTTCAAATGGAAGCTCTGCCGCGTGGATCAAGGTGACGCCAAACCTATATAGGCGCAGAGGCATACAAAATCCTATACATTGTAGTAGCCACTGAAGACCTCTTATTGATTTTCATCCTCCAGACGCAAGTTCTCGTTGAGTTCTCACGGCAATGCGGCACATATCAATGAGTGGTTCAGAGGGTGTGGACTGACGACTATGGAGTGGAGGGCTGGGGCGGGGGACACTGGANTACACTCCTAGTGTTTGGTTGCAGAACTAACCCAGTGCACTTCCTGTGGCCGGAGGTATAGAGTATAGCCCGGCGCCCTGTAGCCGGGGGGGGGGGTCTGGCGTCTGTGCACCGTGAGCATTGAACCAGTGACAACTGTGTCGGTGGAGGATGGACGAGCCCGTCAGCAGCAGAGCAAAAGAGCACCTCTGTACCGCGCGTGACGGAATAGAAAAAAAATCCACCTGGTGCCAAGGTTGGAAACTTTGACCTTCACCTTGGCGGGAAGACTCAAAAATCGTGAATTTTGTCTTTCACAAAGTACTCATTTTCAAGAAAACCAAACCACTCAAACTTTTAATACTGTATTCATTTGAACAATGGATTTCACGTCCAACGCCAGACGGCGTAAAAAGGCCCTCAGAATCACAGATGGTGTTGATTTTTCCCGATATCCGCACCATCTGATGCTTTACACACATCCTCCCACAGAAAACATGACTCTCCAGGAATTTGAAGATTTTGCCGTTGAAAGATTGAGAGGTATTTTGACGGCTTAACTGCATAGGCCTAATCCCCCAGCACAGCAGGGTCAGTGTAGGGGGCCTACTGTTAGGCCCTAAGGGCTACCGGTAAGGGAGGGCCTTAGGCCTAATCAGTGAGGACTCAAGCTCCCGATCGGGAGAAATAGAAAATTCACCACATTCGGAGAATTCTCCCAATCGGGACAAAATTTTCCAGTCCCGTGGTCACGTGACCGCTATTTTGCAGACGCTCTACCGTCATGACAGTTTGTCATAGAAGAAATGTGGGGCATAGAATCGACAGCAATCGTTAGGAAGTGGTTTGACCCAAACCAAGTTTCAAAGTGAGGCTGATTGAGCTATCTTTCATTCTCAGCCATCAGTTCACCTGTCGGGCATGCGTAGTGCATTTCCAGACCGGAAAATGCTTAGGCGTCCGAGAACTACCTGATTTACCCTAGGCCTAAAAGTGGGAGTAGGCCTAGGCCTACCCGGACGCTTTCAGAACCCGGAAAAACGCCCCAAAACATTCATGCTTCAAAGGAAAGTATTTTTGTGGTGAGAAAAATTATTAAAGTAGCCTAGGCCTATGTCAGTGAGGACTCAAGCTCCCGAAATGGAGAAATTCCCCACTTCTGGAGAATTCTCCTCATCGGAAGAAGTTTTTTTACCCCAAAGTAGAGAAATTCTCCCAATCAGGAGAACAATTTTCTTTAGCACCATTTGCGCAAGTATCTGCTCATTTGCGCATGCGCACAATTTGCTAAAACGGAAGTGGGGGAAGCAAGGAAAATTTTGCAAAAAAACCGATGAAAATCCATGTAAATTTAATTTTTGGTCGGCAATTTTCAATTTCTGGCACCAAAGATTGTTGTTTCTGGTGTAATCTGCGGTCTGAGCCGAAGGATGGCATGGTTTTCATGACGATTGCTGTCGATTCTATGCCCCTCATTTCTTCTATGATAAACTGTCATGACGATAGAGCGTCTGCAAATTAGCGGTCACGTGACACGGGACTGGAAAATTTTCTCTCGATTGGGAGAATTCTCCGAATGTGGTGAATTATCTATTTCTCCCGATCGGGAGCTTGAGTCCTCACTGTATGTAGGCCTAATAGGCCTATGCTATGCATTCAGACAAATCACCCCTCAAGCATCTTCAAACCGTCATCCAACAGTTATCATCGATTTTGATGCATGCTTTTTTGCGGAAAGTCTCCGAGAGTGATAATTTTGCCGGGGAGTTCCCGGATGCCATGCTGCTGGGTGCTACCACTTTCATTGAGGGGTGGCAAGTTATGTTTATTTTTGCATCCTCTTTCAGTCTTAACATCTGGAATATTATAGTTCTTACCTGCTGTAAATCGTATTCCAAAACTTGCTGTCCGGGAACTACCTTGTCCGAGAACTACCCCGGTACCTGACCCCGTCTGGGAACTAACAGAGGGTTCGTTTTCCGAAAAATGACCTTCACACCCCTAACCATGCTAACAAGAAGTGGTTTGACCAAACCCAGTTTCAAAGTGAGGCTGATTGAGCAATCTTTCATTCTCAGCCATCGGTTCACCTCTCAGGCTATAGGCTATAGGCCTACCGGTAGCTACCTAGGCCTATGTTACATTGTTAGGGTTTAGGCTAGGCCTAGGACGTAGGTCTGTAGGAGGAGACCAGTGTCAGCATGGTTGGTGGTGGGGGAGTGAATGCAAAAATGCTGGCTGCCCTAGGCCTAGTACTAGTAGGCCTACCCTAGGCCTAGTAGTCTAGGCCCCTAAAACACACTTTGGCCTTTTCATGATCGATGTAGGCCTAGGCTAGGCCTAGGTGTGTAGCCTATAGGCCTAGGCCTAGGCCTACCTATAGCAAGGCCATTGCCAAGGAGGCATTGCAATAGTGCAGCACATGGCCAGATTTCACCACCATTTATTTAAAGGTGTAAATTTCTTTCAGTCCTGAAGGCAGTGGAGACCATTGGGATTCGGCACCTGAAGACCAGCAAAGAATATGCTGCCAATATGGAGAAAGAACTACGTAATTTAAACATGAAGTCTTTGTTTAGGACCAAGAATATTAATATGGTGTGTAAACAATAGCATTATGTCGCTCAGAAGTTGTGGTCAATTAGGCTAAGCTGTCATTTCTCTATCTATGAAAAATCTATTTCAATCATATACATTTTCCCAAAGAAAAAATCTTCCTACACTGTACTGCTCTCCTAGTTGCTCTTGACAATCCTACAAAAGTTACCCATTTTTTTGGATTACAGATTGTATAATTCAATTGTGATGAGTCTCAATGGAGAATTTCATGATGTATGTCCATTAATTTTCTGTTAGTATCTTTAGACATTTACATATCAATGAAAATTTATTGTCTTGTTTACAGTCATTGGACAGTCATGACAGTGAGGGTCTGGAAAAAGAATTTTATGAGAGACGGAAGGACCATATATCACATTTCATTTTACGACTTGCATATTCCAGATCGTAAGTATAAAACAATTTGGCTGGAGTGGTACTTACTTGTACAAGAATGTCTTCCAGTCATCTGATAAAATGACTTCGCTACATTCAAATCTGAACAACTCTACTAACTGTGATCTGTTTAAACTTTCAGGGAGGATTTGAAGCGCTGGTTTTTGACTCAGGAGATGGATTTGTTCAAGTACAGATTCACACAAGAGATGGCAGATAGCGTCAAAGAGTTTCTTGATGTGAATAATCTGAATTACAGCCCTGTAAGTGTACAAGTACAAATTTGTCTCAAATTTTATTTATACCCCCGGGCCCGTATGCATAAAGGAGGAGGTAACTATACCCTGGTTTAGCCTATTCTAAGAATTGTTATTCCTCTCTCCCCGGTTTAGAAAATTCGGTATGCATAAAACAAAGTATAACAATTCTGTGTATAACTATACTAAGTTTAAGCTTATTCCACAGTGTAGTGTTATTCCACGGTATTTGAGAGCAAAGCCTGCAGGAAATCTATTATTAGATGATTTGGGCCCTTTATGCAAATTAAGTCACAATAGAGTTATGCCTGCCGCACATTCAACTCGGGCTCCCAAGGAAGCTGACAGAGAAAACAGCTTATTCCATGGTGTAATGTTATTCCATGGTATTGGGAGTCTTTTCTCGCTATCAGACTGGTTTCATAAAATACAATGCATGTCATGTTGGTGATCCTTATCAGGGCTCGGTTTTTCGAAAGTCCCACTGCACTATCTCTATCATGGCTTTAGGTCTTCTTGCATGGCATTATCTCCTTTTAGCACTAATCCAAAATCATCGCTACGTTAGGGTTGAACAACCACATTAATGGTTGCAATTATTTCAGTCATTTGGAGTCAGCAGCCCTTCAACAGAATACAATTTGATGATGCGCAATGATTCATTTTGCCCTATTCCACTCCTTAAACATACCCCTTGGTAGGTTTATGTTACACCAGCAAATCTGGCATATTAACACCACAGAATAAGCTATTCCATCTTTATGCATTCGACCGCCTATTCCATGAATAGCGCTACACCACAGTTTTGCTTAAACCACCGTTATGCATACCGACGGTGGTACAACCCTGAAGTTATACCTGGAATAAGCTATACCTCCCCTATTCCACCTTTATGCATACGGGCCCCGGTTAATAGATTGTGCACATTGAAGTAAATCTAACTGCCAAATATATTGTACATCATATTGACTTCTGGTTCAGTATCGGAGAGAGAGCATTGGCCAACTATAGTAAGTGACATTGTAACAGATCTTTGTCCTCACTCATCCCCACGTCATCCAGAGTATCTCGCTTTTCAGATTCCAGATAAAGAGAAAAATGAGCTGCGACAATCCTTGATAGATTCCACTTATGAAATGACAAGTGCTAAGCTTGAGAATACCGACTATTTCAAAGTGAGTCTACGATTCTGCTGCTGCTGCTGAGTTTTACTGTATTTTCACCAATATGGTAATGTACAGAATTCATATAGAGTAAATAGACATTCATGGCACCTGCTGTAGTCTTTTCTGTAATCTCTACCAGAAAGTGCTTGAGCGAAAATTTGGAGAGGACTTCATGTTTACCATCATTTTGTGTGTTGTTTTTTTGTGCTTCTATTTCGGATATTGGATGCTGTAGTTTTTGGAGGCAGAATGTCATTGATTATATGTATTGTTATTTCCACCAATCTGTTGTTCATCCCTCGCTATTAAATGGTACGGAAAGTTCATCTTTGTTGCCTTTTAAAAACATCAGACATTCATTGTGTGATTCTGTAATCATCAGGTGCCATTTACTGAAGTTCTTGACCTGGTGAGAAGTCGAAAGGTGTTCCTCCACAAAGGCCAGGCGTATGTACCAAAGACAGAACTGGCATCAATCATCCAGACTGTCTTCAGAAGTCATTTATCGCATGCATTAGCTGTAAGTAAATTGTTTTATTTCTACAAGGGTTTATCTGTGCTTATGAGTCGTGTGCAATCCTTACATATACCTTTGAGGAATTATACTGAGAATATATTGTCACATAAATTATATGTGACCCGTGACAGCAAAATTAGTCGGAATGCGCACAGAAGAAGACCCAATGTGACAACAGCGGTTTGTTGATTTCAGTATTGTCTGCCCATTGTGAAATTTGACTTTGTCCATTTCTGTAATTGTTCTCTGGTGTCATCTTGGGTCTTCTTTCCAGCACATTCCGACTCATTTTGCTGTCGTGGGTCACATGTTTGAATTTAAAGATCTATAGTCTGGTGTGATAATGACAATGTCCACTTTGCAAGTGGCAGGTCCCTGGCTCGATTCCAGCCTGAGCCATAAATATGGGTTTAAACCTCCCAGGCTCTTCATGTCTGTCGCATGGGACAGTAAGATATGACAGTGACTTATACCTTGAAATTTGGCAAGGGAGAAGTTAAAGTCCCCATCCAACTGAGGAACTTGAGTAGCTAGAGATGGGCTCTTATATACATGTACATGTACTAACCAGAACTAACAATGCTTTAGCTTGGGCCGTGATGGAAAAATACAATAAAATAGAGTACAATTTCTTACCACTGAAAATAGTTATTGCATAATCCCAAAACCGAACCAAAGTGAGAGACTTCTTATCTTTAACCTCTGCACCGTTCCAGGTTACATCACGGGCACTTCCAAACTTGGAAGAAGATGAACGGTTGATCCCATTGCTGACTGGATTGAGCAAGGCGTACATTGGTGAGGACTATTCCAATAAGAAAACGCCAACAGGGGTTGTCACTGCTGATAAGGTTGATGAGGTAAGAAAGAGGCCTGCCCTTGTTTGAATTGTCATCGGGTTTTTCATATGTTTAATAAAAATAACGTACGATGCTGCTCAGCCACTAGTTCTTCAAGCAGATTTTAACCTAACAAGTCAAATTCCCATCTTTCAGTTGGCTAAGAAATCATTTCCACTGTGCATGCAGCAGCTTCACCAGAGCCTAAAGACTGCACATCATCTGAAGCATGGAGGTAGAATGCAGTATGGCCTTTTTCTGAAAGGCATTGGTCTGTCTCTGGAGGAGGCTATGAAGTTCTGGAGGTCTGAATTCTCAAAGGGAATGGATGGAGAAAAGGTACCTTACAAACCCTACTTATCAATATTTAAAAATTTGATGAAGCAATGTTTTCGAGGGGAAAATACCTGTCATTAATGTTGCTGATTTGTTACGATATGTAACCCGCCACTGATGTAATTTCTCCGTTTCATAATGCTGGTATATGTTGAAAAATCAACAGTTTCCCTTCTGTTACAGTTTGAAAAACAGTATTCATATAATATTCGTCACAACTACGGTAAAGAGGGGAAACGTGCAAATTACACTCCATACAGTTGCATGAAGATCATCATGTCAAATGCACCCGGTCCTGGTGATTCCCATGGATGTCCATTCCGACACATGGATAACAATATGCTGAGACAGAAACTACAGGGAATGAAAATATCAAAGGATGGTGTTGATCAGGTAATGCTTTCATCACTCTCCAATGCTTAAATCTGCAAGTAATAGTAAAGGTCCTATACTGATAAGCTTGACCTACTTTTTGTTTGCATCCAAATATAGTGGGACTCAGGGAGGAACCTGGCTTAAACAAGAAATACAACATGGAAATGACTTCCGTGTAGAATAACCCAGATTTTCACAGCATCATGCTCTTTCGAAAATCATGAATGAATGCATGAAATAAGATAAGGGCCAGAGATATTGTTCAAGATACAAATGTAATTACAATAACTAAAGCCCCATTTATACCACAGAATTTTCACTCTGCTCGGTCTCACGGTTCAGTACAATTTTGCCAAACAGGTTGAGCTAGCTGTCCCGGTACCAAACGACAGTGTAAACGGGCCTGTCCCGCTTGAATTTCAAAGTGGGCCTGGTCCAGGTCGAGCTCGGCACGCTTCAACCAGGCTAGTGTAAAAAGGGCTTTAGTGTATGGTGTTATGACCATGATGCTGATGAATCTCCCTGAAAAATGTAACATTTTGAAAGTAGTTTCATGAACTCACGAGAAATCCTTGAAATTCAGGTGCTAGATTTAGTGAAGAACAATCACTATCAAGTGGCATGTGCTAAGTACTTTGAGCTGACGCACATGTCGGAGGAGCAGGGCCTCGGAATAAATCATCCAAATCAGTACTTCGATGAAAGTCAGAGAATTCTGGGAGGCGGAAAGAAAGAAGGCAAGTCACTGTTGTACATTATTCATATTGGCACGTACAGGTAGACAACCACTTGCACCCTTTACATGAAAAAGGTCTGTGCTGTGACTACATTCCGACACAACCTAGAGGTGGACCAATGTAATGCGGAAGTGAGGAAATGGAACATTCAATTTTGACCACAAACTTCTGGCTGTGAACAGTGTGTACCGGTAGGCCAGTGTTTATTAGGGACTTTTGGCAAGGCTTCATATCGTCGATGCGTATCACGAATGACGTATCGAGCTAATGCACTTTCTATCAAAGTCATATGTAATTCGTGATACGGATCGACGATATGGAGCCTTGCCAAAAGTCCCTATTAATCCCTGTCATCTGATTCGCTTAAAGCATAACATGTAACTGCAATCATGTCACTCTAACCACAAATCGCATTCCATTCGTCCACCTCTAGGTTGTGTCGAACTATAGCGCCCTTTATGTTGACTCACCCTCAGTGCCTTCTAACGGCGCGTGCCCCTATAAATACCGGGGCACGCAGGCAGGCTGTTCATTCGTTATATTGTTCGAGTCCGGAACTGTCTCGGCTTGGAACCTCGATTGCATGGTGGCGAGTCATTCATCGCTTAGAGTTTTATTGCGTGCTTTGTACGGGAAATCTTGCGGTTGGCAGTAGCTGATGGCTAGGCGCTAAGGCAAGTGCATGCTGTACAGGCCCGGGGTCGGGTACAGGTGTGTATCATATATATAGTGTAAAAATGGTGCTTATTTTGGTCTGCAAGCTCCACCAATACAAATACTGGCTGGGGTGATACACCCACCAAAATCAGGACTGATACAGGATTTCAATAGTTGGACCCGTATCAGTCCAGCAAAATCAGGACCGATACAGATTTTGGCTGTTGGATTCGTCACGACACAACGTCACGATGTTGAATGACATCACGATGTCGTACGTCATTGGACGTTTTTCGCAGGTGCCTTGTATATATGATACAAATATCATCATATGAGCTGAGCTGTATCAGTCCCTTGTATCATGGCCTTCGACCCCGTTTCATCCCGAGGGTGATAATACGAGGTCTCAGGCTATGATACCGGGACTGATACAGCTCAGCTCATATGATAACATCTAAATAATTATGTCTATTAAGTAAGATACTTGCTTGGTGCACTGATGCAGTTTTCTGCTTGTAGTGGTGTGGGAGCGAGTGCATGTATGTAGTGCAGGCCCAGGCGATCGAGCTCAAATATAATAGAATG
The DNA here is from genome assembly GCA_002633025.1 of Notospermus geniculatus. Lineage (NCBI taxonomy): Eukaryota > Metazoa > Nemertea > Pilidiophora > Heteronemertea > Lineidae > Notospermus > Notospermus geniculatus. The sequence continues at coordinate 117,436 of NMRB01001016.1, read as the reverse complement.
GCTTAAGTAGATTATGAGATGTGTGGAATGCTTTTCAAGGACGGTCTAGGCACAACTTTCCTTTATCCGCACAAGGTGCAGGTATTCTTGGCCGGATCGCAGCATAGGCCTATGGTGGTATGGTGGTGGAAGCAGTTGCGGCAATTGCTATTCTTTTTGTAGCTCTCCTGGCGTCGGCTTCGGGGCTGTGACAAAATGAAAGCCGTTTCTGGCAAAGGGAAGGGCGCCAATTAAAGTAAGAGCAAGTTAGCCTTTGCCTCCTGTCCAGGGTATACTGCCCGAGTGGAGATTTTTTCTTCACACGGGCTGATGGTTGGGGCTTCCGTCCTCCTGGTTCGGTACATCTGAGTGCTGTACATGTAGCTCTTATTTTGCGGGTTGATGCCAAGTTCTGGTGAAGTCCCGAACCGGGAGCTGTTGTGGAACATTCGGTCTAGAATTTGCGTTGAAGTGAAATGGGCAATCAGGGTTTCCGCCAGGATTTTTTCCAGGGTACGACCTGTAAGGGGGGGAATTTTAAAAAAAAATTTTTTTGAAGAAAAAAATTTTGTTGAAAAAAATTTTTTTTTTGTTAATAATGGCCTCTGGAGTCATTTTTTACACTCCAAAATGCAAAATTAGTCTTCCTTCTGCATGAAAGTTGCATTTGAAATGTAACAAATTTAAGAAAAACACTACTGAAGTGATTTTTTCAGGGTACTATATCGTACCCTCAAATTTCTTTAGGGTACTATATTTGTACCCAAAGTACCCTCTGGCGGGGACCCTGGCAATGTCAGGGGGATGGAGGCCCCAACCTTCAGCCCACCAGTGAACGGATTTGGGAAGTATTTTCCGCCACCGCGCCTTCAGAACCATAATTTGCTTTTGGCTGGCCAAGTGGCAGTGTGCTCTTGTTGAAGAATAAGAGGTGTTACAACAAGTGTACAGCGGATGACATATTTATTCTTCTTATGGATTAAGTAACAGATCGATGCATTCCCTCCTGGTTTGATTGAGTTCAGTCCTGTGTTTCTACTCAGTTTTGGGAGTGTTGGGGGTGTTAGTTGTGTGTTTTGCGTAAAGGCTATTTCGAATCGGTCGCAAGTCTAGAAACATCCGGCTTTTCCCCAATACTCCCAAGCGAGACGATAGAAGGGAAGGTGCTGCTGAGGCTGTGTTTACACCCTCAGTGCCTTCTAACAACAGCGAGCGCCCTATAAATACCGGGCACGCAGGCAAGCTGTTCATTCGGTATTTTGCTCCCTGGAGGGAGCGGCGAAGGTGAAACCTCGGCTGCAGCCTTGTGTGCCGAATTTGGGGTCCGGGGGATGTGGTGTCTGCATGCCTTCCGAATGTTTGAGGCTAATTGCGCCCCCTGCCCTGTAGGCACGTTCTTCTATTCTCTCGCTTAAGGTGGAAACATCCGGCTTTTCCCCAATACATGTACTCCCAAGCGAGACGATAGAAGACACTGAGGATGCGTTTACAACAGCAGTCAAACATACAGATTTTATGAGGGCTTACATAATCAACTAAGTACACATCCTGGCATCTTGATAAGCCCCCGTTGTGTTGCCGACCAGATGTTTCTGGCCAGTCCAGTTTTATTAGGAGGGGCGTAGCCAGATTAGGGTGCACTCAATCAATCAAGCTAGACTGGTCCAATTAGCCAGCCAATAGACAAATCCCAAACTGACGTAAACGAGAAAGATTTGCACACTTCCACTGAAGTCACAAACACAACCTCGGTCTGAAACTGAATGACGTGACGCAGAGAAGCAGAGAGTGACTTTGATGACGTTGCGTCAGCCTCGACCATTGCTGAATCATGGATTGCGTCACGTCAGCTGGTTTCAGATCGAGGTTGTGGTTGCGATTTCGGCGGAAGTGCGCAGACATGGCAGATCTGCAAATTCGAGAATCGTCTATCAGAGAGGAACTCTTTTGAGTTAGTTCATCAGTTTCCAATTGTTGTCTATTCACGACTGTTGAAGGTCTCAAACTGTTGCTGTACATTGCAAGTTCCCGGTATTGACACCCTACAGTGAACTGTTTGAACTGCCCAACAGTTACCGGTATGAGTAGACAACAACTCTATTTAGAATTGGCTCAGTACAGTTGTGCTGAATTTTCTTGCAAACTTGCGAAAGTTCTTGCATATATTTTCAAAACTTTTCCTTCGGGATTCAAGGAGCCAAGCACGGTATGGTATTTAGTTTGTCTCTAGTATCATTTTTTTAGATTTCGCATGCTTGATTTGCTCTTTAGTAGGCGGTTAGCCGCTCCATTTTGGGGGCTAAACTGAATTAACTAAGCGCTAATTTCCTGCCTGTGCGACCTTTTTCCGAGCCAGAGGCCTGGTCAGGTAAGTTTGCTACCATGCATGCTTTGGATCCCTTTCCGATGCGGATCTCAATTATCGGCCACAGTTATGTCCACCATTTGAAAGAATTTACTAGGGATTTTCCCTCCTGTCAGGCCTTTAGCGGTGTGGCACACCAGCAGCGCCGGCCCAATGGGCTGGATCTGGATGATTGTGTCATTAGGTGGCATTATGTTAGTGGAGGCACTGTCCCTAAAGCTGAAGCTTGACAGAAGGATCAACTACGAACTGGAAGATTACCAATCTAACGTGATTTTTTGCAGATTGGGTCCAATGATTTGGATTGCTTTGGCAGAGACACAACTCATCATCAGGTTGCATACAACATACATGTATGTTACCTAGTTGATATGTAGGCCCTACAGACATGACAGACATTTCATCAGTTAAGGATGTGTTCATAGGGCAGCCGGTTAAACGTTTAACCGCTAGATCCTTACATGTTGTTGATTACAATCAAAGGTTTATCAGGCAAATCATTATGGCAGTGATTTTTGCCACCCGCTCGGGGAAACCCCTTTGAATTTTGGTCAGATAATGGGATTGTCTAGGCCTAATTTGAACATTTATCACCGTGACGGCAGTCATTCGAACAGCTTACGGCATTTTAGAATGTACTTAGTAAGCTTAGACCCCAGTGTGGCGTTCAATTTTATTGTCATAATTCTCTGTTTAGTTTTCTGATTTACTCCATTTGAGTATGTTTAATGGCTCCTCGTCCGTTGTTTCATCTACTCGATGTTCCTCCATCCGTGTATCCCAACGCTTTCCACTTGGGTAACTTTAACTTTATATGAACTGATCCTTGGATGTTCATTCCTTAAAAGAATTCTCCGTTTGAGTTTACCTCTATACGCTCCATTTGAGTGTGCCTTTTCCATTTTCTTCCCATTTGGATAGCACCTTTTTTGCCATTGTCATGATTGCTGTAGGCGATCATGCCCAAAGCTGTTACATCTGCGAGACTTATCTCTTTACAGGTATGATGGCCAGTCATGAGCATTGGACTCCAAATTGGACCCAAGCAAAGTCTCGAATGAGAGCAGCAGCACCAGCGCCAACTTCATCGAATTCTTGGGGCAAGAAGAAATTTGTGCCAGCAGCACTTCGAGCGCCACCGAATCAATCATCTAACCCGACTCCAACCACTTTGATGGCCAGTCATGAGTATTGGACCCAAGCAGAGTCTCGAAAGAGAGCAGCAGCACCAGCGCCAACTTCATTGAAATCTCGGGGCAAGAAGAAGAAAGATGTGCCAGCAGCACTTGGAGCTCCACTGAATCAATCCCCTAACCCGACTCCAACCGCTACGATGGCCAGTCATGAGTATTGGACCCGAGCAAAGTCTCGAAAGAGAGCAGCAGCACCAACGCCAACTACAGCACCAGCGCCAACTACAGCACCAGCGCCAACTACATCGAGCTCTAGCAGCAATCTTCAGCAATCTAGCAGCAATCTTCCACCTTTTGTGAGGGATAAAAATGGTACTTTACTGTATCGTGCTCGACCTCTCTTTTTTGGGGTGCCCGACAAGGTGAAAGAAAAAGTGTGGGCTGGAAAATATGTGGATCTCCGCATTTTTCGAAAGCCCTTTCATGACGAGAGAAAGTCCACTATTATCTCTACCGATTGCGACGGAGAACCTGTAACCCTATCATTGGGTAAAGAGAAGGATAAGCCCTTATCAATTTTGGAATGGTCGAGGGCCTTCGATATCTATACGGCGGTTTATTGTATGGAGTTCACCGCTGATATGTCAAAAATGTTGTGTTACGCCTCCTTTGTGAGGGAGATTTGTGATGAGGGTGGCGATTGGCGCTATTACGACGAGAGCTTCAGGCGTTGGCGTGAGGATGAACCACTTGATTGGAAGGACATCATTCTCGTCCTCGTGCACAAGGCTTACTCAAGGGGCAAACCAGACTCTGATCTTCCTGACAAGAAATCTGGCAAGACTCAGTCCAATCGCAACTCCAAAACATCTTCCCTTTCATTCCCAGAGGGCTCTTGCTGGGGATTCTAGAAAGATGGGAAATGCTCCAGAGGTGCTAGCTGTCAGTACCCACACAGCTGTACCAAATGCCAGGGGCTCATCCCAACTCTAAATGCAAGCAGTCCCCCAAGGACTGGAGTCCTCTAAACAGATAACAAAAAGTACAAATTAGCCGGAAAGTAAGCCTCTCGTCTCAGCGCCTCTCCCCACCCCTGCCAAAGGTGAGACCTTCTGCGCCTATTTGAATGGTTCGTCTTTTAGGGCAGATGGTCTTCAGATGCCTGTTTGTAAATATATCTGTATCAATTACAGGGCTTTCATTAAGCCTGAGTATGGCGTCTATTATGCATGTAAACTATCGAAATGGCGCAAATATAAAAAACTCTGAAGTCTCAAAAACGCAGGTAAATTCAATGATAGGTGATGGAGGAAGTGTGGAAGTCACATCTGTTTGCTCAGTCTCCATTTACGTCAGTAGGACCCCGGCAGACGCAGGTATCAAGATATTGGAAGTGGGGCGGCATCCAAATTTTCTTCAACACACCCATTCCCTGTTAGCGCAGGTGAAAAATAGAACTGGGGGTTCCCGTCGCCCATGGCGACTACACACTCCTGGCTCGCACGCGGTACTGGTAGCAGCTAGATTTGACCCCAGTAAAATATAACAAGAAGTCATGACCCCAAAAAAGAATTGCTGGAAGTCTAAAGACCCCAGCATCTTCCCAAATTGACTTCTATAAAAAAATTGTGGAAGTCATGACCCAGGTAGAGAAAAAGTTAACGAAAGCCCTGAATTACCTCTGTGCTGTACATGCATAGTGTGCTTCTGCATTCGGTCTCTGTCTCACGCAGGGCTTCAATGCCAATGTAGGTTGTCACCGGCTTACGCTCCTTCTTTCTCTGTAAATTTGCACACTAGGTCTCTGCCATCTATTCAATCATTGATAAACCGTTTTTTTTTCTTTTTTATTACTCTATATCCTAGCCAGGATCTGTCTCGGGCAGTCCACTTTGGGAATATGTTTTGTAGTTAGCGTCATGCTTCTAAAGTTGCCTATTCTGTGACAGGGATGATCATGTCCAGCATTGATGCTTAGTCATTCCTAGCACATGTAGGTACTTGCAGTCAATACATTTTACCGTATAAATGTACAATTTCAACGGTCAGTCATATCAACTTCCATCACTGGTAACTTGCGGTAACATAATTTTAAAAACAGGTGTTGGGTGTTCTCACCTTTCAACACCAATGAGGAGGGTGATATTTTGTTTATCCCGACTGGTCGGCGCTGCGAGCAAAGTGACCTTGGCGATGTCATTGACATCATTTTAGGTGTTGACGTTGCGTCATGAGAAAATGACCTGTACATTTTCTACAGGAACAATGAGACAAAACGTATGCATTTTTATCGGTATCATATTTCATTGTTTTAAGGTAAAAAAGCTATGAAATTAGAGAAATTTTCATATACTATAAGATGATGTAAGTTTTACTGTCGGGTGACCAAAACAAACAGGTTATTTTCATGCCAGAAGTACGGTAAATTGAAGTACCGGTAACGTTAGAAAAAAGCAATTTCGGTCACAACGCTCGCAGCGACGCTGTGTGGTGCTAGTACGGCGGCCTCCTCATTGATCCTATTACCGTACTTCCATTTCTGTTTCAATGCCAACGAGCCTCCGTTTGCTGGTACTTTTTACCCCTTGGACCGCGGGCGGCCCAAGGGGTATTGTCGTCCCCCTGCGGTGTCTGTCCGTCTGTCCATTGACGACGTTACCGCTCTAGCACATTCATAGTAATTCGAATTTTCCTGATTTTTAGTGGAAAGATTTATGTGGGTTCTTTATGAACTTATCGATTTTTGGCCGAATCAGACTTTCCATTTGGCCACCAGGGGGCATTTTGTGAAAACGACTTTACCGCTCTAGCACGTTCAGATTAAATCTAATTTGTCTCAATTTTGGTGGAAAGGTGTATATGTGTGTCCTTTACGAACCTCTCGATTTTCGGCCAAATCGGATTTTCCATTTGGCCACCAGGGGGTGTTTTGTGACAAATGGCCACAACTTCCTTCGTTTTTGAGCTAGGATCCTCAAATTTTTAATGAAAGTACCAGTACATGTAAAAAGCCTTCATCACATACATGTACTAGGTGGGATTTTTATTTGACCTACTTTTTGTCTGTTTTCTGGGTCAAATAGCGTAATCTGTGTAGAAATTTAAGTTACTTTATGTTACCGCAGATGCTCACAAGTTTTTGGACATTTCCTCTTTACCAATGCTAAGTTCAATGAACACATTAATCAACTTACACCTGCAGCTGAGGGGTCTATAGAGGAATCCCACTGACGATTGTGACGTCACTGCCGCGACGAGATGCCGCCATGCTGGACGTCACGTCCAATGCATTCGTAGCTTCAGATGACGTCCAACATGGCTGACGTGCGAATTATGACGTCAATGATGACGTCACGTGAAGTTCCTCTATTCGCACGGTATTTTTAGGCTAACATTTTTCTCCTTTATTGTCAATAAGCTACGCATCAGCCTTCTCCATTTTAATTCGTTCCTGCTGTGGGGTGTGGCGTTGCCACGTCGGTGGGTTACCCCTTACAGGTCATTTATTTATGGCATATTTTTATAATATCTCATTTTCCATTCAGCAGGTGACACTGGGTAGGTCATGCGACTTTTTGAATTTCGCCCAATGGCTTTAATTGTCATGTGAAATTTCACATGTATGTCATAATGATGATGGAACACATCGTCACTTTTCCAGTCATGTAACTTGGTTTTTGGCACAATACTCGGGTTGTCCCTGCTCTGTGTATTCCTTGGGGCTTATGTCCCCATCTGCTGATGCCGAGCTTTATAGTCAATAAAGTTGGCCTAATTAATAATTACATATCTTGTTACCTTAGTTTATTTGAGGACTTCGTAAAGGAATTTGAGGTCAGTAAGACCAAGATGTTAAAGGACCATGGTATGCGATCTCTGGGAGGTATTTTGACTGCTGTTGTAGAGGGAGCCATCTAACAGCAGCAATACAAACTACAAATGAAATGGTCCATGGACCATGTGCTCACTGGGTTGGACATAATAGTCTAATGACAGAGGGAGGTACATATCAGTTATGAGCAATCTGGGTCAAGTCATTCCCAGAAAAGACTTTGATGATTTTTGGGTTATGCCACCTGGTGGCCATATCAGATGTCCGATCGGGCTGCAACTTCACATGTACATAAAGGTCATCTGCAGGGGACCACATAGTACATTGGAGCACTTTGGGTCAAGTCGTTCCTGAGTTACAGCACTTTGATGATTTTCGAGTTACGCCACCTGGCGGCCATATTGGATGTCCGATCGGGCCGAAACTTCACATGGACATAAAGGTCATCTGCAGGGGGCCACATAGCAAATTGGAGCGCTTTGGGTTAAGGCGTTCCTGAGTTACAGCACTTTGATGATTTTTGGGTTACGCCACCTGGTGGCCATGTTTGAAGTCAAATCAGGCCGAAATTTGACATGCATGTAAAGGTCATCTAGATGGAGGTAAATATCAAATTTGAGCACTCTGCGTCAAGCCGTTCCTGAGTAATAGCACTTACTTGATTTTCAGGTTACGCCACCTGGCGGCCATATTGGATGTCGAATCGGGCCGAAACTTGGTATTTTTTAAGGTACCCCTCCAATGCATGTTTATGCAAGATATGAAGTTGCTCGGTGAAATAATGACAAACTGTGGCAGGTTCGTCACTTTTGTCGAACTTTGACCTCTGTGACCTTGAAAAGTAGGTCAAATCAAAAACCCGTTATATATGTTATGTATCCTTATTAGCTACACCTATGATAAAAATTTGAAGATGATCTAGTCATTAGTTCAGGAGTTATTGTACTTTTTGTGTTTTTGGTTTCCGCCACCTGGTGGCCAAACTGAGAGTCGAATCGGACCGAAACTTGGTGTCGTGGGTCATCTGACCTAGGGGTATATATGTACCAAGTTTCAGATCAATAGCTCCAGCGGTTACGAAACGTGCCCTGCTAACGGACAACGACGGACGACGACGACGACGGACGACGGACGCTGCACCATCGTAATAGCTCACCCCAGTGAGCTAAAAAAAACCATTACAAAATGGACGTACATGTACGTAGTACATCGGGCATCCTCACATTTTATGCATCCTCTTTCCAGGACAAAGTTCACAATTCTCCCTCACGCCCCTAACTCCAAGGTCAAGCCAAAATTCACAGCAGACCAGTCAAAACACTCCAAAAGCTGAATCAAGTAAAAATATGGAGCCAGTGAATCTGGAGGATGAATTTGATGATGAACTTGACAACGTCATGAAGGACTATATGACATAAAGGAATAGAAGCAAGTATATATGTATATTGGAAATGCAACTGTAACTCCTGTGCATTGTCCAAGTCAACACAGTTTTAAATTCCATTGCAATGAATGTTTTATTTTACATTTTGATGTTGATGATAATCCGTGTTGACAAGTACATCTTGGGAATCAGCTAGCAAGATTGGGCCCCAATGCGGGGCAGCCTTCGGAGCCTACTGGAGTTCCTCTCTTGCTGGCTCTTTGTTGCCGCCTCAGGCCTTCTGTTGTAAGGTGAGCAAAAAAGTGCGTGTGCCTTGCAAACAATCGAAATTCTATTGTTTGCAAGGCGCATGCACTTTTTTGCTTGCCTTTTACAACAGAAGGCCTGCCACCTCTGAGAATTCGGAGTCGGTTGGTATTTTACACAAATATTTTGGAAAAGCTGGCAAATATTGGCCGGAGCCCTGCACCATTGTAAGACTTATCTTCACATTATCCTGATTGTGGAATGAGATTACGTGGAAGTCAGGTACCAGGTTATCAAGAAGATGCTTGGTTGTACATTATACCTATACAGTATATCACATTTTATTTTTTAATTGCACCTTTTGAAATGAATTATGGCAGTCAATGGCCTGTTTCACACGGTCAACTTTCTGATCAGATTTTCTGAACATGCCATTTCAGAGCCGCTGCTTTCAAACAATCACACGTTCAGAAAATTTGATCATGACCGCATGAAACAGGCTTTGGACTAATAAATATCATGAATATATACAATACCATGGATAATTGTAAATATGTCATTAAATGTTATGTCATTTTATCACATTTTTCTTGGACTCATGGATTTCTAATTCTACTGTAAAAATGATAGTAGGCCCTATTCATAAAGTCATCTCCGAATTTCGCAAATTGTTGACCTCAACTGGGGTCTTCCTCAGGCACTTTCTAGAAGAGATCCCAGAAGTCTAGAATAGAAGACTAGATCTCTACTAGAAAGTGCCTGAGGAAGACCCTCGTTGGGTTCGAAAATTTGCAAAATTCGGAGACGACTTTATGTTTACTATCATTTTGTGTGTCATTTTTTGTGCTCTATGTTGGACTACTGTGAAAAAGAAGGTTATAATCTCAGCTGATTCTTTACCATATAAACTGGTACTTGGTACTGATATGCTGAGAAAGACGACATAGCAGGGAAGCCTGAATTTCCTCAGTGAAATTCACATATCAGTTTCATTATATACGTAAGATGCTGCTTGTGTGACATTTCATCACATGGATGTGAAACTTGCTATGTGAGATCAGACAAAGTTGGGACTTGCTCAAGTTGGAAAATCTCTGCCAATGCAAGTGGGAATTCACGGTTCAAGAAGCAGTTGATTTTGACTGGAAAATTCTTGGGTATGCCATATGATTCTGCCAGTTGTATCAGGCGTGGATCCAGGGGGGGGGGGCACACCCCCTTTCAGTCAACAAATCTGTAAAATTGACTGTGGAATTATGAAATTTTGGAGCAAATCATTGAAATTCACCGCAGATTTCAGTGTTTCTAGCACAGTGCACCTCCTCTTTTCCGGAACTGTGGATCCGCCCCTGTGTATGGCATGCACTTCAAGTTAGTATCAATCATTATTTCCTTGTTCAGTTGTTGCTCTGCAAGTATGTCAAATGAATCGAGCAATATAAACGCAAGTACAAGTATTCCTCTGGCAGCTCTTATCAACACAAAATGCTGTGGAGATTCTCCTACTTAGGGGACCCTCCTACTGAGGGCAAACCATTCACAGAATTTCCTTGAAAGTTTGTATAAATTGAAAACTTGTCCAAACATTCTGCCACAAGTTCGTGTAGATGTTCGTACTGTTCCTGAAAAGAATGAATATGAACTTGAACATGGTCACAGATGACGAAAATTATTTTCCTATTGGATCTGTGGTTTGTATATTTGGTGAAGAGCACGGTTTAGCACTTTTTTACTGCAGTACAGTCTCAGTCTTATTCTCCCCAGAAACGTTTCTGGGGAACTTTCAGACCTCAGACATACAAAACTTTAAAGCAAATGGCTCGCGGGGTTTGTTTACATTTTTGGTGGTACCTCCCATAGAGAGTCAATCTCGCCTCCAGGCAAAGCCGTGCTCCAGCCATATGCAAAACCTGTGCACATATGCGAACGTAACCACTAGGGACGAGGTTCCATTAAAAATATGTTAAAATGGGTTAATGACAGTTTCAAATTCAGTCGGTGAAAATGTACATTTTGTACTATTCCCATTGATTTCGAAGCGGTAGATTTTGCAGAATACGCCTCTGAAGTTTGGCTGTCTAATGCATTTCCCATTAAACTAAAATCCTTCTTTCGCCTTTTTCTCAAAACGGCGCTTGATTTGAGGACATGTCAACAAACAACTGTCAACAAACCCCGCGAGCCATTTGCTTTAAGCTAGCCTGTGGGTAGACTTTGGTATTACACGTACATCATCAATGCAATCTTACTGGGGCAGCAGTTCATGTACCAAATGTACATGTATGTAATTCTGTCATTATCTTACCACGTTCTCTATGAAAGCTGGATGCATGTTCTTGATATAGCGCATGGCTTGATAAAGATCAACTTCCCCTGGGATTTTCTGCAGCCTCTTGTAAATGACATACGCTGCACAGAACAAACCAGATCGGGTGGTTCCATTTCTAGAAAAGCATTAAAAATGCATTGAAAAAGCATTAAAATGCATTCGTACAGTTTGGTGAAATTCTGCCACCTCTTGAGTCTATTTTGTATCTCTCAAACAAGCTTTCACTTGGTGCTCTAGTTACTTTCAGCCTTCCCTAACATCAGACACTACTAGCTGTACTTCCACTCCACCTATCCCAAACCCACCAAAACCCCAGGTTTCTTGTTGCACATACACATATTTTTTGCCGTGTCTATATAGACCCGTGTTTGAAAACCCTGTGTTTTTTAGACCCGCTGAGCTCGTCGGGGCTACTTCAGACACGTGTGTCACCCGGGCTTTTAGACTTGTGGAAGCGCAATAAACGCGGCAATTACTAGTTATAAAACCCAGCGACAGATGGTGCGGTTTAAGTGTGTTGCGTATTGCCCATGCACACACTATAAACCAAAAACCTTGCGAAATTTGAGCCGCAAGCGCGACCTCTCTCGCCGTGTTTAGTAACTAATGAAATGTACTGGAACTAGATGTAAGCGCGTGGTTGTTTTTTTTTCAAGCACGGGGAAGACCTGCAATTTGGGATAGGTGGAACTACGGCTACCGGTATTCTCTTTACAAACAGAGGTGATGACAAGATTGTTTATACCGGTAACCCCCCATCTTTTAGTAACTTACTTGCAGTGGACTATGACATTGGCAGTGTCCTGATCCCCAATTTGATACTGAATTGTTTCCATGAACGATGCTAGGGTGGACACCGATGGCAGTCCGTTGCCTGCACTCCAGCCCTTCAAATACACCTGGTATAATTTTCTTGGCATACCCTGAAAATGAGGGAGTTCAACTTTTCATTCAATTATGATCTTGGGTGCGGACAAGTGGGACTAGCCTAGTGGGTCTTTTAGGGCTGACATACTTGCATCTTGACAAGGGCCTATGGTCAGTTTGCCCTCTGGAGTCTGACTATTACACCCCATGGAGTGAGCAGGAGTAGGAGTGAATGAAATGCTTGTCAGGGCGCCGAGATGGGCGTTGTGGTCGTCGGTATGCTAGCCGCTGATTTTGCATCTTGCTTTCCCAGTCGTTTGTGGAGTGTAGCGCGGCGGCCGGAGCGACACAACGACTGGGTCCCGAGTCTAGTCAGGGCAAGATGACATATGTATAACTCATTTCTCAATGGTCTGAGAAGGTAACTCTAGAGTTTTGGTACATGTAACTACTTGTATGTTTCCTAGCATAGCTTTAAAATAAGCTGGCACGATGAGGAAAGTGTCCACAATACTGGATACAAATCAAAAAGGGAAACAATTTAGTCACTTCATACAAAATATTATATGCAGGTCAACTCATAGTCACATACTGGGTACAGTACTTGTAACATGGGTCATATGAATAAAGACTAGTAAATGCTTTTACTTGGATTTTGCAGTACAAATGCACTACGCTATGCTGTGCAAATCTGAAGTAAAAGCATTTGCTAGCTTTTATTCATATCACCCATGAAGCAGAGAATTCCAAGTCTTGCATTGGTAACTACATGTAGTAGTAACTTACTCTCTCTAAAAGTTCGAACTCCCGGATCCTAACATTGTTGGAATCATTCATTTGGATCAGCTCAAATGAATTATCGCCCCAGTAATTCTCGTCACTCTGAAATATTGGGAAAATTTCTGAAATACTCCGGGCCGAATTCATCAAAGATGTATAAACATTGGTTACACAGTGACAAACGACAGTATTAAAAAGTCTTGATTGGACAAAGACTAATGCCAGTCCTGCTGCTACATAATCAAATCAGTGTTCCAACACCGCTAATGAATTTGGTCGAGAGACAATTTTTTTGACAACTGATACCAGTGGCAGTTGTCCAGGACCCATATTCATAAAACCCTGCTAGGCTTAGTTGCCTGCTGAAGTGCCTAGTTTGTATAGGCCAATGTACACAACTAGCAGCCAACTAAGCTAGCAAGGTTTTATGAATATGGGCCCTGATTCTCAACAGAGATGTACATGACTACACTACTGCGCCAATTATCTCTAAAATCTGGATGAAAAACATGTTTTTCTCGGGGGGCAATAGCCCACTGCCCTTCTCTCTAAACGTGGACCTGTCCTGTATTCAAAATATCTTAACCTAAGTTCATAAAACCTTGGCTAAGGTTCTAGCTGAAGTTCCCAGTTTGTACAGGGCGGTGTACAAGTAGCAAACAACCCAAACTACCAGTAGCTATTTAATTTAGGCTCAGACCTCTTGTCTTCGTATTTCACGATTCCACCAATCAACTGTTCAGAGTCTATTTGGATGTGACTCTTTGTCTTAGTATGGACATTGCTATAGAGGCTATGCACGTGACGTCATCAGCCAGCGTGATGCCATGTTGGATGGAACTGCGGAGTGCTTTTGACGGTTTTTAGCTGCGCAGTTCCATCCAGCGTGGCGTCATACCCATTGATGACGTCATTTGATGACGTCAGTGCATAGCCTCTATACTCTTAACTTGTGTCTCACCTCGTTGTATTCCAAAGTCACAATCAGTTTTACAGAGAATTCATGGATCAGATCGAGGAACTCCATCTTGGTTTTTTCTGACGGTGACTGGACAACAATGAATGTTAGTTTTGATCTCTGGCCCTGTATGAGAAAAAAAATTTGTCAATTTTGACACACGGAGACGTACACGTATGATGCTGTGAATCATTTGTGGACGGAAGATTTCTCTAGGTTGTGGGATAGAATTCTCTGCCGTGGGATATCCAGAACATTTGTCCTGGCCACTATATTTTAAAGGAAATGTTTCACGGATCATCATTGGATAAACTTTCCTCAGGTGTGTTCATTGCGGCAGTCCTTCGCCGTATAGGCCTACTGGGGACTTGAGGAGCCTATCTCATGAAGACAAACCAAAACATTTGGTTGGTATGATGACTGTTCTGGACATAAATACTCACAGGAATGAAGACGGGGTAGAGATGGTCATCTGAAACACAATGGTACACATGTATGACAGCAGTACATTATTTTCTGCCACTCTGATCTGTGACTGCTACCCTTACTCTGTAATTGCTACCCTATGGTCATCTTACTCCCTGTGTATGCGTCTTAAGTCAGAGTGTGATATTTATCTTTTATGTTGAACAAAGGATGAGTGTCACACTTAGACTTAAGTAGTTTTATGAATATACCCCCTGATGTCCTAAAGGAAGAACATGACAAAAGACTTTTTACTGATAAACAAAATGATCCTCAGACATTTTACAACAGTTCTGAGCAGCATTAGAAGCTTCATCTACCTGCCAAGTTTTCTTTGCTCTGAAGTAAGTCCTTCCTCAGTGAAAGTTGTAGCACCTGTAAGGAATTATCAGGAAAATTCGATATATTCAGGTGTTTATCAATGGCAAACACCTTTCAAGGAATGTTTTGGTATGCAAAGCATCTTTGATGTTCATTTGGGTGTTCATTACTGGTGACTGTTTTATTCTTGTTGATGGCCCTATCCTAAGAGTGTATAAATGCTGATTTGGAAAATGAACTCGGCTCACCTTTATTGTCTGAAATTGGTTTGATAACAGGCTGTAACTAAGACCTGGGGGAGGGGGGTTGTTTATTCATTCATAAGTTCTAATTGTGACCCTCAACAGGAAAACCAGTCGCATGTCGCTCTTAGCTTGGTAGGTCGAGACCAAATGTTTGTCAATTTCAGTATTGGCTGATATTCATTCAGTATTGGCTGATATTTACTTCAAGTTTTGCAGTACATTTACATTGGACCTCATTTTGCAAATCTTAAGTGAAAGCATTTGCTAACTTTTATGAATACCAGCCATTGTCTGTCTGTTATGAAATCTGAAATAATATTTCTTCCCTTCTCTCCTGGTGTCATCTTAGTTCGTTGCGGCTCACCTTCTGAGCGGTCACAATTGTACTTTTAATATTTTATGTGGGATAATTTAACCGCAACGGGTATGTTTACCTCACCTCGTATTGTAGTTCTAGCATTGTGAGCCCAGTCTCTGGACATACTTTGGTCATCTTTTCCAAGGTCCGAGAATATTCCGGTGTCAAGATCTTTGTGTTTCCTAAGACCAGGTATTCTAGCACAGTGAAATGCACAAAGATGTACTGGTTCTGAAATGAATGCGGAATTGTTGCAGTATGAACTTGGATAATTTGGGTTGTATCATACACAGGGCCAGACCCAAAAATATGTCTGTTTGCTGTAACCCTACCCTGCCCTAACAGCTTGGGTAGGTAGGTAGGCATATATTTTTATTTGTTTTAGTTGGAGGTGGAAAAAAATTAGCAATTTCCACAAAATAAAATAAAAATTTTAATGTTTAAAAACAATGTCTTTCGGGGTTTATGACACATTGGCATTCAGTTTTGAAGTGTAAAAAGTTTTAGGTCGGCATACTTCGTCATTGCTGGTCGGCGAATCGGGTCCTTTGGGGCATAAAAAAACATATTGGCTATTACCCCTATAAAAAGTTTTGGGTCGGTACCATTTACGTAGGCTCAATTGGGTTTATACGGCAAACAGACATATTTTTGGGTCTGGCCCAGCGTATTGATCATGGGCAGGAATTGGGCCACACGGCCGTCCTAACAGCCAAATCACATACCGTACACGTCATGAAATTTTGGGAGCAGACATTGGGTTCGTAATATCCGGGAGTTCGTAAAATCAAGGTTCGTAAGAGCGAGGGAGGACTGTATCACACTAAGATATTCACATCTATCCTTATCAATAAAAATAGTTCCCTTACCGGGGTCTGTATCATCTTCGTTCGTGCGGCCCTAAGTTGTCTCATACATTCTATGAAATCGATCATACCAGTTTCCTCAGCTTGTTTGATGAGGTAGTCAATGGCTATGTAGGTCCCCGTCCTCCCTACACCAGCACTGAAGTATAATAAAGCTAGTCAGAGGTGATAAAATTGCAGTTGTCAAGGAAAATTCAGAAGTGTGAGAGCTTTAAGCCAGGCGTACATTGCACTTGCAACTGGAAGTAACTGATCTAATTAGTCGCTGCTGATGTACGCGCTGCACGCACATCGCAAATTCAGCAACTTGGTAAAACTAGGAGTCCGATCCAATCAGTCATCATGTCCAGACCGCGTACATGGCACTTACGACTGGCAGCAACTCGGCAGGTAACATCCGTGGCGTTGAGACTCGACGAGATTATGTTTCGTTCAGAAAACTGGCACACACTGATCAGTCGCAAGCCTGTGTACATCGCAGTGACTGAACGAAACTGGGTACAACTAGTCGCTAGAGTAGTAGAAAGTTGAACACTTGCAACTGAACTCGCAGCGACTGGCAAAATCTCAATTCCAGCGAGTCACAAGGATGCGTACATTGACCATTTCTGGCGACTGATCAGTCGCCTCCAGTTCCAGCTACCGTAGATCCTCCCAGTCGCCAGTAGCTCAGTGGCGACTAGTTGTCTCCAGTCGCAAGTGTGATGAACGCTAGGCTTTAATTCGAATATTTCCACTCGCAGTCACAAATGAACGTTTTTCATTACCTGCAATGTACAACTATAGGTCCATTCAGTTCTTTATCTGATTCGATCTGGTTGACTGCATTTCTGAGGTGAAGGATGGATGCTGGATGACTTGGTACACCGTGGTCAGGCCAGGAAGTATAGTGAAAGTGGTGGATCTTCCGTCGTGTTTGACCCTGGAAAGGATGGCAGGTATGGTCAGATAGGTCGTATGGAAACTTATTTAAGTTTTCAAATGTGATATTTGTGACTCTTTTGGAAGAGCCACGGTGGTGTTGTGGTTCGGGCCTCCGACTAGTGGTCAGAGGGTCCCGGGTTCGAATCCCACTCGGCGTGGGACTTTGGCCAAGTCTCTTTGCCTCACTGGCCTCTCCACCCTGGTGTATAAATGGGTATTGGTTGGAAATGCTCGGATTGTAGCACTGAATGAGCAGCTCATCTGAGTTCTACTGAAAGGTTTCAGGATACATGTAGACTGGGGTTAAAGTGTGAAGTTGGATGACACCTACCGTTGTTGATATCAGACTATGTGCCCAGGAGATCACAAACAACTGTGTTACTGACCAGACAATCAAGAGGTTCACTGAAGTAAAGGAGTAAACTTCTCTGCCTTCTGCACTCAGAAAGTGGACCTTTACCTTAATGAGTTGCATAGTTTTGACTTCATAACATGGTTCCACTCGTGTCTCCAACACCCTCACGCTGATGTTACCATAGAGATGCGTTCCCTCTGTTTCAAAATATCTACTGCATCGTTCCTTGAAAAAAATGAGGATCAACTTATCAATCAATATCAATCAATCAATATAAAAATTTGTATAGGGCGCCATTCCGTGGTCCACCACGCTCAAGGCGCCTCCTCTCCAAGGTGCTCATCAAATAGAAATGTCTTCAGCTGTCTTTTGACGGCGGCTTCAGGCAGGGCTCTGAGTGGGACAGGAATTTTGTTCCACAGGTAAGGGCCGCAGCATGAGAAACTGCGGTCTCCATACCAAGACTTTGTCTTCATGGTCTTAAGCGCCTTGAACGTGGCGGACCGCGAGCGCCCACTTGTCTCCGCTAGCAAATCCGACAGGTACTTAGGACCTTCATCCCTCATAGCCCTGCGAACAAGAGTCACAACCTTGTATGTGACTCTTGCGAAGTTTTCGTGACTTTTTTCTTCCAGAAGAACATTCTTGCCAGATCAGTCAAATGTTAACTTCTTACAATTAGACTGAGGACAGAATAGGAGCAGCCAGCCGCGCGTATTGCCAAAAGATGGTAGCAAAATTCTAGCAGACCAATACACAGGAAAATACACGTGATTGGTGCTCGATCAAGAATGAATGGATCCGCTATATGCATTGAATTGGGCCGCAGTGACACCTATTGGTCAACTCACTGACAGCTCCTATTGTCACAGGGAGATGCTGCAATGCCTGCAAACTGCACAGCAGCTGAATCCTGATTTATCTAACACCTACGAGTGAAAAAAGAGTAGGCCTACCTTTTGATTCTCTATGAATCCCGTCAGCATGACCACTTTGGCGACATTCTCTTGCCATATCATCTCCCACATGTCAGCAATACTTGCTGGGACGGGCCCTTGGCTGGCTATGTACGAAATGTGACCGTCATGACCCTGAAAATCGCAGAAAAAAACATTAGACATCCACATAAAAAAATACTACATTTTAATCCATTGGACATCAGTAGCCAGACTATAATTTCTGTAAGAGAAAATTCATATCGCAAAATTTTTTATAGGACCGTCATTCCTGCCCCATCCAGCATTTGTCCAGGCTCTGCATCTGTCAAAAATACCTGACATCGGCCAACCTGGGACATCAAACATTCTCCCATAGCAGGTCTTTGGTCTCGCTCCTCTTCATACACTGGATAAAGAGGAACGAGGTAAAAACCCTTGCTGTGGGAGGATGACATCAAATGATTCTACATGTACGGTATTTCCTTACCGGGATGTATGAGGCATTGATGTAATCTGTCCCCTCTGGTGTAATGTCTCTTAGAATAACTCGTGAATGGTCATCTGAAAAAGAGTTTTAAGAGTGTCCAGTACCTGTCAATCATGAGGAATTAGACATAAAAGTGAAGAACCCTTCTGAAAATGAGTGACAACTTACATGTACAAATGTTCTTGAATCTGTTCTTCAGGCTGTTCTCGTTTTTACTTGCAGCCAAGTGTGGGCGTTCAAGACCAGGATTAAAAGTCTGCAGATTTAAAATCAAAGAAAGTGTTCAGAACCCACTGTACATTACACTTTTGGATCCCTTTGTGGGAGATACAACTACATGTACTGGACCATTCAGAACACTTCTCAAACCTGTCTGTTCGAGAATTGCTTTGGATAAACGTTCAGGGTGAGGATTTGAACATTTACTCAGAAATGGATACCTGGGGCCTGTTTCAGAAAGTAACTTTAAAGGTGCTCTAGTTTTACATGGTTGATTATAATAGTTATTTTTCCTCGGACAGGTGGCAGCACCGTGTATACCAAAACATTAATGTTATCTATTTTTATATCTATCTTGATAAATATTCTTGTAACTGAAATATATTTATGATTTTACACTCAAAAAATATTAACAAAAAGTTGTGAAAGGCGAGATTTAATTCGATTTTATTTTATTTGTTAGTACCAGAAATTGACAATAGGTGGCACACCGTAATGTTTACAATTCGAACTAGACCACCTTTAAGCTAATGGTACCATTAGTTCAATGCATTTTCGATTTGGTTAAAGGTACCTTTTTGAAACAGGCCCCTGCACTTTAATTAGAAATGACAATTTAATTACCGGTATCTATCATTTAATTATCTATCATTTGTTATGGCTGTGAATGTGACAACCCACTCTTCAACAGGCTGTTGACCAACTAATGGTAATAATGTCAATCTGCTGTATCCTGAGGAAACATGTTTTATGATGTTTCTTGATACTGTTCAACGACATTTATACTAAAAAGGGTGCAATGTGTCTTTAATTTAACAACGTCCTGGTATCATGTCCACCGAAGTCGAAACATGTTTGTTGATCTTTACTCTCCGACTGGTGACTCCGAAAAAATCCCGTGAGACCAATTTGTGGCTCATGTGATGAAAGACATGTGGTAAAACCCACATCGTTGTGTGAGAAAAATTAAGCTGACCTTAAATTCCACTTGAAAGCTTCGATCACGAACTTTCATCCTGATATACTCAAGTAATTCGACAGTGGTAATTTTCTCTGAATCTGGGAGCTTTTGTGTTGGATCCTGGTTGGCATAAATAGGTTCATTTATTGTGTCAAGTGACGCAAGGCTTCCTGTAAAGTGAGATCAAGAAGTGGAAATGATTAAGTCATAAACTTCATCATGTATTGTTTTTTATTACCGGTACCGGTACATGTATTTATGATGACTTGAATAGATTTCAAATACGGATTCTAGATTGTCTCTAAGATATGTGACCCGTGCCAGCAAGATGAGTGGGAATGCGCCGGAAAGAAGACTCAAGATGGCACCAGAGAACAACTATAGACACTGACCAAGTCAAATTTCACAATGGCCAGACAATCCTGAAATCAACAAACCGTTGGTGCACTTTGGCCCGCCCTTTTCTGCGCATTCCAACTCATTTTGCTGTCACGGGTCATATATGCACCGAATATATTTCAAATATGAATTCTAGATTATTTCTAAAATACAATGTATACACTGAATAGATTCTAGATTGTCTCTAACATATACACCAAACCAAAAATAGATTAGAGAACATAAAGAGACAATCAGATGTCAGGGTTATATCGAGGATTTCATAAGGGCACGGTGCAAACTTTGTGAAAAGGGCACTTCAACCTAGAAAAGGGCACTTTACATTCGCGACATTTCTACTAACGGAATTTTGAGAAACTTGTCAGTTAACAAGGTCTCTATAACTCCAGTCAACAGCCAATTTAAGCCAGTTTATAAGGCGATATGATCAAAAGGGACCATGACAGAGGGTC
>NMRB01001016.1:82731-96540 GCA_002633025.1 Notospermus geniculatus | reverse complement strand
AAAAAATTTTTTTAGGGGCACAGCGCCCTCGGGGGTTAAAAAAGGGCACAGCGGCGCCCCCTTTTAGCAGCACGGCGTGCTGCCGCTCTAAAATGGCCTAGATATAACCCTGGATGTCTCTTCCAATGTGCAAGTTGACAAATTGATCAATCATTGGTCTAAATTGAAATTATACTTTAGTGTCATGCGGATCACTGTGGAAGCAAATTGTTCAAAATGTGCTATCTAAGTACAAGTATTTTAGATGAGGGTCAAAAGGGTATTGGATCTGACTGAGGTGGGATGTGATTGACTCACCGAAGACGGATGCCCTCTCCTCTCTATAATTTGCCAGGTCTATTCCATCAACACATTCCACATACCTGCAAGAGGCCAACAAGGTGACAGGAATGAAACAATTTTAAGACCTCGCCCTTTCGTTGTTTAACCAAGACTTGTCGGTTGTACAGGTATAACGTTTTTCAGTGTGGCCATTTTTCTGTGTGATTCCCATTGTTCGGAACACACTGGGAAACAGACGCACTGTTTCTCTGTGTGTTGCTCATTGTCAAGTCGCCGCTTATTCTGACAGTCTATTGCAATGTCACACTGGCCACAATGAAAAACGTTACACCGGTACTGAAAATGCAATATTAAGTCCTCAGTCACTTCGCCTTTGGACTATGGTCTGAGCATCGTCTGATGGCAAAGTGATGGAGGCCGTGATATTCGATTTGAAAATAAAGCCAAACCTGAGATTCTGCACCGAGGGAAACTTGGAAATTAATGTACGACCCAATCGACTTGACCCATTTTCCTCCGGTCCCAAATATATACCCCCAGCAAGTCATTGTTTGTAAAATCAAGAAGACCTCTGAAGCCAAAACGTGGATAGGCCTACTTTGTTAGCTCACCTGTGAGCTAGTCGTCACGCGGTGTCCGTCGTCTGTTAGCAGGGCACGTTTTGTAATCGCTGGGGCTATTGACCTGAAACTTGGTGTACATGTACCCCTACGTGAGAGTAACTCACACACCAAGTTTCGGTCCGATTTGATTCCTACCTCGGCCACCAGGGGGGCTTAACCGAAAACCTTTAAAAAGTGCTATTTCGCCTTAACCGTTGACCAAATTTTTTTCTAATGAAATTACCAGGTATTGATATAGACTGATAACAATGGCATCTTAGAATTTCTAATTCGGTCAAGGAGTACATGGGAATCCAGTCATGCGTTCAAGTGTCTTCTAAAATTAGAAGCTATCAATGACAATGATCAAGAAATTAGTTCAACAACACAGATCAAAGTTCAATTATTTCAAAACGTTTGCTTACTTTCAGTAATCGCTGCCATAACATTTCACATCAACAATTCAAAAATAGCTGCTTCTTGAAGGGGCAAACCTTAACCCTAGTGAATGGTGAAGAGAACGAAATACCAAACCAAAATTAGATATTTTTTTCCACTTTGCCTAAGATTCTTAGGGCTGTATGCACCAACGAAGATTATCTTGAACTCAGGTTGAACCATAACTTTTCCATTTTCACATCATTGCCCTGGTAAACCTGAACAATTGAAAAGCTGTGGCTCAACCTCAGTTCAAGGTACGGTAATCTTCATGGTGCATTTGGCCCTTAGCTTCGCTTACTTGACTTGGTCCTGTTTCTGCTTCTTCTTTCTGCACATCACCGCCAGAAACACAACAAGAAACAGGATGAACACAAGACCACTGGCCCCAGCCAACACATACCAATAGAATGATGCCAGCTTGTAAAATCCTGAAGAGAAAAATGTAGGAATATACAGTATATTAACTTTCTGTTTAAAATCCCAATTTCTTCCCATCTAACGTTACAAGAAGACAGAAAACCTTTTTCAAAACAGGGGCGGATCCAGGATTTCGGAAAAGAGGAGGCCTGTGGTCGAAACATTGAAATCTGCTGAAATCTGCTGTAAATTTCAATGATTTGCTCCAAATTTCAGAACTTCACGGTCAATTTTACAGATTTGTTGGTCGAAAGGGGAGGAGAGTGCCCAGGGCACCCCCTCTGGAGCCACACCTGTGAAAGTTAGGGCATAGGTACATGTATGTTCAAATGAAACAAGTACTGTAATTCAGGATTGGAAATTTTTGAATCCTGCTTGCAGTCCTAGAAATTGAAGGAGAAATCTCTTCAAACCTTGGCTTGAATTTGTCCTGAAGCTCAACTGCTCCCCATCGCCGATATGACATGTGTAATTGGTTCCTGGAGCTAGATCTTCGAGATGGAAGAAAAATGGGTACTCTGGCTCCGACAGAGGTCTGGCTGTATTCACGTCATAGGGTTGGACATCATCATTAGAACATGAGACCTGGAGAAATGATCATTGAAATCTGAACCATTTACGCAATATCGCGTAATGGCAGAGAGTAGTAGTACCAAAAATTCATAAGCTCACTTATGAATTTTTGGTAGTACCCAGTACCTATCACCTCCGAAGTCTGGCTTTGAATCTTTGCTTGAGCTTGAAGATCACCCCCATAGCTCCTGCTGTCACTCATTTGGGGGTTTCCATTCACTACACTACAGCAGGGGTGGATCCACGATTTCGGAAAAGAGGGGGCGCACTGTGCTAGAAACATTGAAATCTGCGGTGAATTTCAGTGATTTGCTCCAAATTTCGGAATTTCACGGTCAATTTTACAGGTTTGTTGGCCGAAAGGGGGGAGGGCATGCGCTGGGTGTGCCCTAGATCCGCGCCTGCTACAGTGTATCATGTCGCATTGGCACTGTACACCGTAGTATACTCTTATACGACATAAACTGTTTTCAAAATGACCCAGTGATCGATCTACGACTTTGATAAAGACCTTGTGATTTAGAGGAAATAATGGTAAAAACTGTATTAATTGTCATCTCCTTTTCTGAACATCTTAAAGAAGGTTTCACTTCAGTATACCTCGTAATGGTCTTTGGTCCAGTTCGTTTCCTTTGGCAGCCATTTTAGAGTAGCAGTTGTTGCCGTGTGTGAAACTACTTGTAATATCGGTTGTACTGATTGGTTCATGCCTGAAAGAGGAAGAGTCGGTGTGACTGTCTTGGCTGGATGTAGTCAAAACTCAGGGCCGTATTTAGCGGGCGAGGGGGGGGCAACCAAAAAAATGTGATTTTCATGCAGATTTTTTGCAAAAAAAATGGCAAGAAAAGGTCTGCCTCCCCCAGAGAGGCTTTTGCCCCCCCCCCCCAGGACCAAAAAGATAAATACAGCCCTGAAACCATACTTCATAAGGCTTACGGGGTAGCTTGTACATTGATATTACGCCGTGAATTTATCAGTGAGATTGTATCTCAGAAAATTTGACTCTGAATATCAAAATTATTGGTGCCTTTTGGCAGAAAAAATATTGGAGGAATCGTAAAAACCCACCCTGAAAATTCATCCAGTGAATCGGACTAAGTGAACTCATGTTGTCGTTGTTGAAAACCTCCAGTTGGACGAAATATGTGTGATTGGAGTTTAGCTCTAGTTGATGCAACACTAGTCCTGACCTGGAACGACCAACATCATCTTCGTTTTCATCTGTGTTCACCCTGTGAGAGTGAACTTGGTATCTTGTGATGGTTTGGCAAATCCCACTTCCTCTGCTCTGGAAGTACATGAACATAATGTTAAATGAAATAGAAAGGTTTGTTTCACCGAACAAAACTGTCACTCGAAATGCTTGCCACGAAGACACTCAACAGATACATTTGATTTTCACGGCAAAGCAAAACTTAGTTCAAACAGGAAGACTTCTGCAATGAAATCAAAAGGCTCCCTACTTTTTCGATTAACAAGCACAGTGCCCACATTTAAACCGTGCAAAATGATGCAAGCACCATGAATTAAAATGTACTCGCAAACCTATTTTTGCATCCTGAGGAAATCAGGTCTTCTTAGGGCACTCTCCTTACGTCACGGTGCGAGTATGGGAGCATCCTAAAAAGACCTGATTACTTCAGAATGATTTTTTTGGGTCTGAGGGAGTTCCGTACTTTCTGAAATCATCAAACATCTATTCTCATTAGGCCTACTTGCCGACTTTATAACTGAAGAAAAGGAAACAAGTGTACAGAAGTCCGCTACACATCTATAACATCTTTACACAGAAACTGGCAGAGAAATAAATCTCCTTACCTGGTACCTCAAGGTCAGGTTCACTGCAAATGTAAGTCCAATTTCTGACCAAGTCATATCAATGTCTGTAGGCCTTGGTGGTGCTGTAAAAAGGGAAACGATGAAAGAGGTAAAGTAAAAGTCCAGACTTAAACGCTATAACTGAAAGAGACAACCAGCCAAGTGCTTCATTCGAAATCTATAGTTATTTAGTTGGAAAGTTCTTTGATAAATTTTTTTTGTTGCAATGACTGCCAAAATATGATTGACAAGAACGCAAATTGGATTAAGCCTAGTTCATACTTCGACGCAAGACCATCGGCATCCGACGCGTGATCAAATCTAGACGCCGATTTGCGGAATTGATTCATAGTCCTGAGTGTACTTTAGCGACGGCGATCCGTTATGAAATGACTCAATTAATTACAGCCTCGCGATCGGACGCCGACCAAATTGCACGACGGGGGCGCCGTCGAACGCAAGATCGCGTGTCGGTCGCCGACGATGATTGTGCGTCGAAGTATGAATTAGGCTTTAGACCACTACAAATGATCATTACCATCACATAATGTCTTAAACTTCTGGTAACTTCTCCAGCTTCCTTGCCAGGTCTTAAAGAAGATAGCAATTCCAACGGTGTAAAGTGAATTTGGCACTAATCCTCCCAGTGTATATTCGTGGTTATCGCTGGCATACAGGGTACCGGTCGTTGGAAAAGTAACATTTTCGATCCTCTGATCCTCGCTTTGGTTGCCCCTTAAGTCAGTCTTCTTTATTTTGATTCTGTATATGATATTTCCATATCCCTGGTCCGAATTCTGGTTCTCTGTCCATTTTTTCCAAACTATTGTCACTGTCTTGTCAGAAACTTGCTTAATATTTGGCTTGAAGGGGTATACAAAGACTGAAATTGTAAGACAGGAAAATACATTGAAACAGTCTGATACCACCGATAGATAGATTAATTCTGTTAGAAATGGCAATCAATTCGGTTGACCAACAATTTCAATTAGGCACAAAGCACCAAAAGAAGAGATCATTTCCAAATTGGTGGATATCTCCTGTTTTTAGATGTTGCCTGTCCTGATTTTTGGGGATGCTCACTCAATGAAGAGATCATTTTGTTCCCCACTGCAAGTTTAAGAGCGAAGTGCACATGGCACCAGGCAGTCGGCAATGTAACAGGCCTTTTCGTTTGACGGGCGTGAAAATGCATGCGCCTTGCAAACAATAGAAATTCTATTGTTTGCGAAGCGCAGGCGTTTTCACGCCTGTCAAACGAAAAGGCCTGATGTAAAAATGGAGATTGATGCATAGGTACCTGACCAGCATGATTAAGTTTTTGTAGGTACAGTGGAACCTCCCTTAGCACACACCTCTGTCAGAAGGACACCTCTCTATTAAGGACACCAAAGTTCAGTCCCATGGAGGTCATTTCTACTCATTTTGACCTCTGTAATCAGGACACCTCTCAACTGAGGACAACATCTGATAGTCCCAAAGGTTTCCTTAATACAGAGGATCCACTGTATTTGGGGGAGGGGAGGGGAGGGGTAATCAACTAAACTAACCTGTGCTACAGTCGAATCCAATGAACCCTTCCTGACAGCCCTCACTACAGTTACCATAGTAGAAGTTACACACGCCATCATTGTGACAGTGACAATAGGAACAGTTTTTCTTGCTAAAGTCCGAATAGCGTTGGAAACATTCTGAAATGTTCATGCAAGATCTAAAGATACCAATCATAATTGGCACGCATACCGTATTTGAGGAAATTTAAGTTCTCTCGATATCTAGTGTGGATTCAAAAAGTTTAACATCAATTTAAGAGGTTTAACATCAAATTAAGATCCTTGGAATGAACTGGAAGAAGCATATCAAAGGGTTACCGTACTTTTGGTAAAAAAGTGCACCATGTTGTCTGATTATACATTATCATACAGTACAGGTCACAATTGACATCCCTACGGCTTCGCGTAAGTTACTCGTAAGTTACGCGTAACTCACGGCTTTGTTTTCGTGTAATTCACTGCGTAACTCGCCAAAATCGCATAACTCTCCTCGTAAATCACTGCGTAGCTAGCTAAATTCGCTTAACTCACCTCTTAAGTTACGCGTAACATAGCTCATGAGTTGTTGCGTAAGTTACGCGTAACATACGCGAATCTAGGGATGTCAATTGTGACCTGTACTGTAACACATCTAAAAATGAATAGAATTCTTGAATAACCTGAATGAGCATGTGGAAAATTGCAAACCATCCACCAAAAAGCCATACCTCTCTTAGCCAACTTCCTCTATCATCACTATTTTGTCATGTGTTTGTTGATTCCACCCAACCAATTCTCAGCAACTCACCTTTAGGCTCAATATGATGACCAGTTGTATTAACTTCAGCCATGTTTTGATCTTCATCCACGACTTGGACTTTAAAATCATAAGTCCTGTTGACCTTAACGGTCAATATGCCTTGTGTCAGGAAAGAGCTGACTTCGCCATGGTATGTCCATTCCGATGTTGATACTTCCCGTGCAAAAAGCCTGTAGCTGGTTAGGTTGCAGTCAAACTTTGTCCGCTCTGGGGCCTAACGATGAATCAGAAATTACAAATTTGTTAATGTTTGAGGGTGCGTCTGCTTACAATGAATAAAGCGGCCCATACACACACAATATTATTGCACTATATGAGGATTAAAATGGGCAATATTATTGCCAATCCAGGGCCGGATCCAGGATTGACAGAAGGGGGGCGTAGCTCGACGGAGGGGTAAGCACCGAAAGCACGAAGTTGAAACGGGGGGCCCCCAGAAAAATTTGACAATTTTAATTTTTATGTGATTTTTATGTTTTCTTGCTAAAAAAATCATTGCTCTGCCAAAAATAGGGGGGTGTACGCCCCCCTTGGATCCGGCCCTGCAATCTTTCTTCTACCCATCATACCAGAAGCATATGATCCCATTTGGGCCCCATATTGTGCAATAATATTGCACATGTATGGGCCACTTTAGACTGAAATTGTTATTTACAGCCAGGCGAGGTCTCAGGATCTATCTTATCCATCCATGCTGCAAAACTGTAAAATGAAGCTGTAAATAAACAGAGAAACCATGCTGTTCATGGGGATGCTCAACAACCCAGACTCCAAAGCAAGTTAACATGCTTGCCACATTCCATGTTGCATCCCTTGGGTCGTCGGGTTGGCACTGTCGAAACCCCCACCCTTGAGGACACCACTAAAGTAGTGAGTTCAATCCCCGATCAGCGGCTTTATGTGGCAGGAAGGGCAATCTGTCTGCGGCATCATAAGGCGCGTTCACATTAGCACTTTAAAGCGATCTGAGACCGGTCTAAACGGTTAGTGCGCATTTAGCGCTCAGACTACAAAGTTTTTAATGCGATCTCAGGCCGGTCTAGTGAGTCCGCTTCATGTAGCAATCTCAGGCCGATTCGGTTTACAGTTTGGCGCGTAGTGTTACCGCGCTGACTGGATCGCTCCAGACTGTTCAGACACATGTCTAGACCGGCCTAGGGTAGCTGAATCGGCCTGAGATCGCTACAAGCGTCTCAGATCGGTCTAGATGTGAACGCGGCTATAGGTTTTCAATGGGGACTCCTGTTACTCTGACCTACCTTAAAAAGTAGGTCAAGTAAAAACCTGTGTGATATGGCGTATATCCACATCAGATGTGCCTACAAAAAAAATTTGGTGACGATCCGATCAACGTTTAAGGCGAAATAACGCTTTAAAGGTTTTTAGTTTAGTCCCCCTGGTGGCCAAGCCAGAAATCAAATTGGACCAAAACTTGGTGTCTGAGGTCATCTGACCTAGGGGCACATATGTACCAAGTTTGGTGACAATAGACCCAGTGGTTACGAAACGTGCCCTGCTACAGACTACGATGGACACCACGTGATGACTATAGCTCACAGGTGAGCTAAAAATCAGCACAATGAATCACTGGACATACCTCCCACTTCAACTGCACCTTTACATCTCCAATAGCAGTTGTCATGTCACGCCTTAGAACTTTGACTTCAAGGTGTCGTGGTGGTTCAGGACCTGAAAGAAGAGAGATGGAAGGGCTAAGCTCTCTGAGAGAGAGGTACTTGCATTTCAAGTATGATCACTCTAGGTCAAACCCGATCTCAGAAGCACCTGACCAATGGCTAAGGTTGTAGCCAAAAATTCATAAGCTATTGTCACTTGCTTATAAATCTTTGACATACGGTACCCTAAAGACCTGTTTCCACTAAAATAGTTCCTATTGCATTTTGCAGTGAGCAGTGTGGTTTTAACAGGGATGGAGAGTTCATGTTTTAGCCAAATATTTTGCATTAAATTAAATTGTCCCAATAGTCCAAAATACAGGACAAAAAACGACACACAAAATGACAAGTATAAGTAAAGACATCTCCAAATTTTGCAAATTTTCGACCCCAACCATGGTCTTCCTCAGCACTTACTAGTGCAGATCCCAGAAGTGAATGACAGAAGACATTCACTTAGGATCTTGATGCGAAAGTGCCTGAGGAAGACCCCAGTTGGGGTCTAACATTTGCGAAATTCAGAGACGACTTTACTTATACATGTACAGTACTTGTTATCTACCCCATCCCAATGCCTGTGAAAACTATACCAATCACCACAAATTGTGGAGAGCAAAGCTGTAGCATCTTCAACCATCAAGGGTTCACATCTATGCCTTTGGTCTACATGTGTGCTCTATCAGTGGAGGGTAGGCAGAAGGCGAAGTGACCATATGACCTGATATTTCAAGATGCGCAGTCGTAGAAACAAGACTTTACTGTACCAACTTCTTCTAAAATGTGACCCTCCACCAAAAAACCAGTCGGAAATTGCTTCGAAGTTGGCAAGCTGGGAATCAATCACCTGTCAGTTTCAGTTTCTGTCTATTTTGTCAGTTTCTGTCTATTGTGAAGTCTGAGTGATTCTATTTCTTTCCTTATCTCCTGGTGTCATCTCAGTACTAGGCTCATTTTCCGTGCGACTTCCAATTGGTTTTGTGGTGGAGGGTCACAAATGTGCCTTGCATGCAGACAACAGGGAATAGAAATGCCGACTGATTGCAAAAGCCCACTTTGGTATTAAAGTCTGTTTAAATCATCTGGAGCTCGATGGGCGTATGTCAGTCAAACCCCTAGTGACCGGACAACAATCGACTTAGGGTTTACTCTAAACGGTCCAACACACATTGTTTTCTAACCAGCTGAACCTTGGTTCGAAATAGAACGTGCAACTAGGCCTTGATTCGAAATTGAACACAGGCATAGGCATGCAATTGGCTGGAAGTGTCCTGTCAATAAAACGCATTTCAATAACCAGACTTCACTAACAATACTAAGGTCTGCCTGACAACCAAAGGTCCTCCCATCGAGCTCCAGATGATTTAAACGTACTATAGTACGCAGGGCTTATCATACTCACCGTCACACAATGTTCTGAAATAAACCAAATCTTCATTGCTGCAACGTCTTCCCAAACCATCATGAATGACTTTCACACAGACAGTATAGTTCGTTGCAGGACTTAGTGAGGAAAAAGTCCTCTTCATTGTATTTTTCTTTTTTTTGGGTGGTTCATATGTCAGGTTTTTTTTATATTTCCCATCTATACTGTTCAGATGAATTTCATAGGTAATTCTAGCTGCACCCTTAGCAGAGTTTTCAGTTGTCCCTTTCCACAGTGGCCAACGAAATGTCGCATTGTCGTATCCAACCTGAACTCGAGGCTTGCCAATCGTCAGAACTGTGGAGACAGAGCAAGAGAACTGTTCAGGTTATTTCACCTCACTGATCTGTCAGTATCATGCAACTGCTATCTGTTCAGGAATTACTACGGTACATCTGTTGGAGAAGTATAACCTTCACATATGTTACCTGTATGTCCAGGAATTCAGGCCCGTAGCTAGCATAGGGACAAGGGGGGCAAAATGCCCCCCCCCCCAGGTAAATTGTGCAAAAAACATTTTTTCAGCAAAATCAAATGGGATAATAAAAGATCATTATTTTTCATGTCTCAGCGTGCAGGAACTTGACCTCAAATCACATCTCAGAGTTTCTAATTTTCAAAATTTTTCTGGGGGAGGTCCCCAGACCCCCTGCAAAACCGGCTCCTTTGGCACCGAAGGCCAAGCCCATGTCCGTTGAGCTTAAAATGCCNCTTAAAATGCCCCCCCCCCCCCGGCAAAAAAAACTTGCTACGGCCCTGGGAATTATACATGTACTGCTCTGGCAGGATGGGTGAAGACAACCGTTGGACTTACAAGTTGCACAGCTAAATCCAATGTGTTGGGCATCACAACCATAAGTGCAATTTCCATAGTGGGGATCACATTCATCATTGTTGTGGCAATGGCATGTCGAACATCCTTCACGTTCCAATCGCATGAAGCAGGCTACAGAAAATAAAAGTACTGGTAGTTTTGACTGCGACGGACAGAGGTGGCCCACCACCAG
The DNA here is from genome assembly GCA_002633025.1 of Notospermus geniculatus. Taxonomy (NCBI): domain Eukaryota; kingdom Metazoa; phylum Nemertea; class Pilidiophora; order Heteronemertea; family Lineidae; genus Notospermus; species Notospermus geniculatus. The sequence continues at coordinate 85,949 of NMRB01001016.1, read as the reverse complement.
CATTGGACTGTTTGGCTTACACTAACAGCTGGCGCACCAGCGGCAGGCTGAGGCTAGTTCACCACTGGCTAGCTGATGGCAAAACTTTGGTTCACTCTTAAAAAGTTCTTGTCACCGCAACTTATGGGTATCTGTGAATATTGACGAGATACTTTTGTCAGTCTGACGAGTTACGTCATACATGACATAATTTACTTGTCATGGCGAGTCGCTCATCTCTGTGACGCATCCTTTGCTCAATTTGAAACACTGTCAGCATCGTTGCCTCATTAGCCGAGTGGGTTTAGGGGTTAGGTCTTGCAGTTTGTATGTTAGTTTCATTAGGCCGAAGGTTCGAATCCCATCGTAGGCTTAGAAATTAGGTAGGGTTTTTCTCTCATACGTAGCTGTTGTTAGTACCCATTCTTATTACAGGAAAAGCAATGTTTTCCCTGATCATAACGCAATGCACATGTCTCACCTTTGCCTTTCTTGCAAATATACTTGAATTTCTCATCACAACTGTTGTCACTGAACTTGCCAGAACTGTCCATTATACCACATCGTTCACCGGGGTCATTGGGTTCCCCATCAGCCCAGATGCTGCAACAGATTTTAATAGCTGAATGGGTGAATGTCGTCCAGTCCTGATCCTACACACTAATTCCTAGCCCAAGCCCCTAACCCCAACCCTGACCCTCAACCCTTGTCACTGACCCCTACCCTAATCCTAAACCTAGTCCTGACCCTAACCGTCAACGCTAACCATCCTAACTCCGTAACCTGGGTACACTAGTTTGGACGACATTAACACTTTGTGGTCAAGTATACCATTGATGGCATGCCTCAGACCAATCATGTCTGCTAAAACAGCAGTGGCATGTTCTGCTGCTGCAGTTGGTCACTGAGATTTACCAGATATGGCATTCTGGTCACTTCATGAGGAGCAATGGTGGTGTAGTGGTTCGGGTCTCCGACGAGCGTTCAGAGGGTCCCGGGTTCGAATCCCACTAGGCGTGAGACTTTGAATTGGGCAAGTCTCTTTGCCTCATGACCTCTCTCCACGCAGGTGTATAAATGGGTACCGGTACTGGTTGGAAATGCTCGGATTGTACCGCTGAATGAGCAGAGACACCTGAGTTCAGACATCTCTACCGTTGTTGATATCAGACTATAAACCCAAGCTACATGTACTTTAACCAAAGTTTCACGGGTCATGCATTTTGCACCAGAGCATAGAAAGGAAACTTGTGCTTTACTAATGTAGAAAAGTTGAGTTCCATCATCATACAAAATGTGTATGTAACTTACATATAATGTTGTGGATTGTCAGGTAGAGACCCATCTATCCAATGGAAAGTCTCATTGTGTGGAACCTGGTCCTTTGGTTTGGTAAAGAGTCCAGTCCAGTAGTGATTGCTCTCATCTTGACCCTCCAACAGACCAGATATTATCCATTTCTAGCAAGAAAGCATAAGCCGTGGTTACACTACATAGAAATCCCCGGGTTTTTTTACACCCGGGTCTAGCCCGGCTCTGAAAAATCCTTCCTGATGCCCGGTGCCCGTCAACACTACTCAAATTTTGTGACGGGGACATAAATTAAGCCCTCCAAAATCCGTTCGAGCTCGGAGGGGATTATTACATCGCGTTTTTAACAGGTGTGGACAGAAAAAACCCGGATTCGACACGGATTTTTTATGTAGTGTAACGAGGGCTATACAGTAGGCTACTCATAATCATCACGACATCACAACTCGTTTGTACATCGATTCTTATGACACTAAATGGGTTAATATTAAGTTGTTGAATATTGGAATGGAGTTAACCTGTGGGGAGGATGGGGCAAGGGAAACTACCTGTCCACAGCACATCACATAATGAAATGGTCCATGGACCATGTGCTCACATGTACTGGTAAGTGAATGACTACGAAGAACAGATGACAGTGTTCAATTGAAATCTTCCAGACAAGCCGTTCCAAGGTAACATGATCGTGGTTAAAATTTTATGGCATACCGGTAGGGGAGACCGGGGCACATTGAACCACGTTCACATTGAGCCGCCCTGAATAATTTTTTAACAAATGCAGGATAACTTTTCACCTTTTTACTGTAGATACCTCGGTTGCTAAGCTACCTTGCCAGAATACCACATGTAAATTCTGTGCTACCAGTTTTGATTGATCACAATTCAAATAATTGAGGCCTAAAAAGTGAGTTTATCATTTGTTTGGTATTCAGATAGCTGGTAAGTATCTAGAGGAGCTGTAGGTCCAAGTGATTAATGTTTGAAAGCAACATGGGACTGTGCTCCTATGTGGAAACTGTCAGTGATGTGGATTCATGCATGAAGCTAGCAGGGCCAAATTTGTAATAAAATACGTGCCGGGGCAGTTCGAGCCACCCATTCCGGGGCACATTGAACTAGGCAATATACTAGTGGTTAAATTGAAGTTGTGTTTTCATCAGTTGCCTATGACCAAATGACTGTTTATAGGAAGAGCTGATTCCAGTTTATTCCACTGTAGTCTATGACAAGCGACTTCGTGGTAGTGGAGGATTTTGATTGGAGGGTAGGAGCTTTAAATGTTATTTTCAGTCCTCAGTTGCCACGGTTACTACCAGGTCAAAATTTGGAGCCAGTAGGCCTTGTTAAAAATCTTTGTTCATTCATTAAACTATTTTATGGTTTTAAATAAGATTTTGTGCCTAATTATTGTATTTCATTGAGTGGCTCAATGTGCCCCACTGCGTGGTTCAAAGTACCCCGGTAACGGGGCAGTTTGAGCCAGAAAAATTCTTTTTTTCACTTGCCAGTTTCATTGCTTTATTATTACAAAAGCCCAAAACATTCAATGGCAATAGTTAGCCAACAAACAAAACTGGATGATGGATGTGTTAGGATGGCTCAATCAACGCAAGCAAAAAGTCCAGGGGCCAAATTTTAAAAAGTGGCTCAAGGTGCCCCGGTCTCCCCTACACATGCATGTAGGCCTATCTAGAAACCAGGTTAGAACACGCTCTAGTTGCTATTGTTAGACAAAAGTTAAACTTGAGTTACAGTCTGAACTACTAGGGCCTATATAGCCCCAGCAGCAATGCAAGTGCCACCAAATGGCAGAATTATAACTTTGACCTCTGTGACCTTGAAAAGTAGGTCAAGCCAAAAACCCATAACGGTATCAGGACAATCCCCCCCCCCCCCCCGGACAATTGCTCCCTTAGGACAACTGCCCC
>NMRB01001016.1:54992-75823 GCA_002633025.1 Notospermus geniculatus | reverse complement strand
TCGAACTTTGACCTCTGTGACCTTGAAAAGTAGGTCAAATAAAAAAAAACCCGTTATATATGTTATGTATCCTTATTAGATACACCTATGATAAAAATTTGGAGAAGATCTAGTCATTAGTTCAGGAGTTATTGCACTTTTTGTGTTTTCGGTTTCCGCCACCTGGTGGCCAAGCTAAGAGTCGAATCGGACCGAAACCTGGTGTCATGGGTCATCTGACCTAGGGGTATATATGTACCAAGTTTCAGATCAATAGCTCTGGCGGTTACGAAACGTGCCCTGCTAACGGAACACGACGACGACGGACGCACAACCATTGTATAAGCTCACCACGGTGAGCTAAAAATATCAACATCCCAACTAACGTTCAAGACTACTGGGTAATTGAGCAATCAGCCGAGGTAGGGAGATAAAATCAAACAGCATTTATTACAAAAAGCAAATAGTTGTTAGCTCACCTCCCTACCAGCTCCTTTGTGGTCATCTTTGTTCCGCTTCTTGATAAAAATTACCAAAACGCTTACAGCAATGATGACATCGAAACAAACTGCTGAGGCAATGACAATCATCTGCCAAATCGGCATAGGTCTACCACCACCAGACGACATGCTGGATTCTTCGGTGACATCTGAAATCATCAGGAAAAGAAGAATAAGACATCTTGACGATGTCAATAATATGAAATAGAAATCGGGTTTCTAAGGTGAAACTCGATTCACTGGCATTGGGAACCATTGACGATGTCAGTGGTTCCCAATGGAGAGATATTTCAGGTTATCAAGTTTGACCTTGACCTCTAATCATCAGGGTCATCGTGTAATCGAAATGTGCATCCTCAGTAACCTTATTATGGGTGATATCATGTCCCTCCCTCCACCACATGCAGAGATGCAGAGATATTCAAAATTATCAAGTTTGGTGTGTCAAAATCACATGATATCTCAATCACCTGGACACGTGGGTTGAGAATTTTAACATAGTCCAGTCCTTGGATAAGCAGGCATGAACTAAGACTTGTTTCATGTTGCTCAGTTGACAATATTGCATAATCGAAATGGGCATCCTCAATAACCTAAGTATGGGTGATATGCCTCTATCTGTACCACGGGCAGAGATATTTCAAATTATCAAGTTTGATACATCCAATTTCTGAATCCTGCTTGCAGTCCTGGAGATTGAAGGCGATATCTCTTCAAACCTTGACTTGAATTTGTCCTGAAGTTCAACTGCTCTCCATTGCCGATATGACATGTGTAATTGGTTCCTGGAGCTAGATCTTCGAGATGGAAGAGAAATGGGTACTCCGGCTCTGAAAGAGGTCTGGCTATATTCACGGCACAGGGTTGGACATCATTAGAACACGAGACCTGGAGAAAAGATCATCGAAATATGTGAGGCAGTCTGGAAAACCTGGCAGATGTTGTGTTTGAGGAAAGTGTTAATCACCTTAGTAAACCTGCACATTTCAATAGTTGAAATGTACTAGGTAACAGGTAAACAGTAGGAGATCAATGCACAGGCAATCTGACAGCGCTTGTTGATCATTCAATGACTTCCGACGGGTTTTCCTAGACCCGTTGGACAAATGAACCATTTACGCAATATCACATAATGGCAGAGAGTAGTACCGCAGTACCCATGGTTCCTGCAGCTTTTTGGGGAGCAAAATTAAGGCCTTTTTAAGGCCAGTCCAGGAAAAATTTAAGGCCAAGTTATCAGGAGTTTTCATAGGTTGTGCAACTTGCGGTAAATATTTTTTTCCGTATAATAGTTGAGCATAGCCTGAAGGTTAGCGCTGAGGGTGGGATGTTGACTTTCATGACTGATGAATAAAAATGTCATTAGGAAGGGGAAATGGTTTAATGAAAATTCAAAACTGACGCTACATCAAATTTAATGCCTTTTTAAGGCCACTGAGTGAAAAAATTCTATACTTAAGGCTTTTTAAGGCCTTAATTCTGAAAAACAAAAATTCCTGACTTTTTAACGATCCGCGGGAGCCCTGATTACCCAGTATTCGTACCTATCACCTCCGAAGCCTGGTTTCTTTGAATCTCGCTTGAGCTTGAAGATCACCCCCATAGCTCCTGATGTCACTCATTTGGGGGTTTCCATTCACTACACTACAGCAGGGGCAGATCCACAATTTCAGAAAAGAGGGGGTGCACTGTGCTAGAAACATGGCAATCTGCAGTGAATTTCAATGACTTGCTCCAAATTTCAGAATTTCACGGTTGATTTTACACGGTCGAAAGGGGGGAGGGCATGTGCTGGGTGCACCCCCCCCCCCCGGATCTGTACCTGCTACAGTGTATCATGTGGCATTGCCACAGTAATACATTCTAATGCGACATAAACTGTTTTAAAAATGGCCCAGTGATTGATTTAGGACTTTGATAAAACCTTGTGATTTAGAGGAAATAATGAAAAACTGTATCAACTTTCATCTCCTTTTGGGGAGCCACGGTGGTGTAGTGGTTCGGGCCTCCGACTAGCGGTCAGAGGATCCCGGGTTCGAATTCCGCTGTTGGCGTGAGACTTTGGGCAGGCCTCTTTGCCTTACTGGCCTCTCTCCACCCAGGTGAATAAATGGGTACTGGTCGGAAATGCTCAGATTGTAGTGCTGAATGAGCAGCTCATCTGAGTTGTACTGAAAGGTTTCAGGATAGACTGGGGTTAAAGTGTGAAGTCGGATGACCGTCGTTGATATCAGTCTATAAACCCCAACTTTAACTTTAAAAAAAAAACTTTTCTAAAAGTCTTAGAAGGTTTCACTTCAATAGGCCTATTATACCTCGTAATGGTCTTTGGTCCAGTTCGTTTCCTTTGGCAGCCATTTTAGAGTAGCAGTTGTTGCCGTGTGTGAAACTACTTGTAATATCGGTTGTACTGATTGGTTCAATCCTGAAAGAGGAAGAGTCGGTGTGATTGTCTTGGCTGGATGTAGTCAAAACATTTAGGGCTGTATTCATAAAGGGTGTTTAGCCGAATCAGCGTGCAAGTTCTGCATTACACAGGTAAAGGCCAAGAAAACTATTGTCTGATGTCTGTATGGTGCTTCACCAGAGACGTTTACCCGCAGGATAATCGGATAATCACACGTGTCCAACTGTCCTGCGTCTAAGTCCAAGAGGACAAAGGAAATGTTGATCGATCAGGCAGGCTTGTCTAGAATTTGTCCAACACTTCTTCTGTCCTCCCACACTGTCACTGAGATGCAAAAAAGATCGATGCATGTGATCATCTTGTGGTAAATGCCAGAGATCAGGCAGCATATACAAAGCAGAACAATATTTTCTAGGTGCAGAATTTGTATGCTGATTAGGCAAAACACCCTTTATGAATATGGCCCTGTGCCTGTAATTCATAAAGCCCGTGTCACACTGTCCCGAAGTTGACACCCGATGGCCACACGAATTATGGAACCTTTTGGAAATCTTACTGATAAGTGCCAGCCTGAAGAAGATCCCGGTTGGGATCGAAGTTAACTTCGGGGCCATCTTCACGCAAAATTCAAAATTCCATATTCGTGTGGCCATCGGGTGTCTAATATCGGGACACTGTGACACGGGCTTTAGGCTTTACGGGGTAAATTTTTGATATTTCACTGTGAATTTATCAGTGAGATTGAATCTCAGAAATTTGACTCTGAATATCAAAATTATTGGTGCCTTTTGGCAGAAAAAATATTCCCGAAATCGTAAAAAACCCACCCTGAAAATTCATCCAGTGAATTGGACTAAGTGAACTCATGTTGTCATTGTTGAAAACCTCCAGTTGGACGAAATATGTGTGATTGGAGTTAAGCTGTAGTTGATGCAACACTAGCCCTGACCTTGGACGACCGACATCCTTTTTGTTTTCATCTGTGTTCACCCTGTGATAATGAACTTGGTATCTTGTGATGGTTTGGCAAATCCCACTTCCTCTGCTCTGGAAGTACATGAACATGATACAATATCAAAAGAAATAGAAAGGTTCCACTCTTCAAAACTGTAACTCAAAATGTGTTGCCACTAAAGCAACACATTGAAAGAGGAAACATTTTATTTTCATGCCAAAGCAAAACTCACTTCTAACAGGAAGACTTCTGCAATGAAATCAAAAGGCTCGCTATGGAGTTTTTATTATACACCAGACACAGCGCCACATATACCGGTAAATTGTGCAAAATGATGCAAATATGATGAGTTAATTGACATCATGACATGCAATGGGAATCATAACTGTGACAGAGGGCAGCACACAGTAATCATGTCATATACAATGGGTGCCTTTTGTGTGGGAAATTTATCAGGACCTGAATGCCCCAAATGCCTCAATTCAACAGTTTTAGCCACTAGTGACACCTTTTGAGGTAGTGAGTTAGGTTCCTCACTGCAAACCTATTTTTTGGGTCTGAGGGAGTCTGTACGTTCTGAAATCATCAAACATCTCATTACTTGCCGACTTAATATTAAGGAAATGAGAGTGCAGAAGTCTGCTACATATTCGCGTACCGGTGTAGTAATATCTTCACACTGTGGCAGAGAAATAAATTTCCTCACCTGGTACCTCAATGATAGGTTCACTAAGGTCGGCCCAATTTCTGACCAAGTCATAATGTCTGTAGGCCTTGGTGGTGCTGAAAGAAGGGGAATGGTGAAAGAGGTATAAAGTAAAAGTCCAGATGAAAAGCCTTCAACTGAAAGAGACAACCTCTTGTAGATGCAGGCAATGTAAGTTTTGGACAACCAGCTAAGTGCTTTATTCGAAATCAGATTTTGAAATGTACTGCGCTGGGAAGTTGAAACCCTGATGCCAGGACACGAGGCCATGCATTCAATATACATACAAAAGCTTCCCGATGTTCTGGCATCGAGGATTGATGATTTATTTATGTATCGCGAAATTGATTCTGACGTCATTTTGTCTGTGTGGTAAACAGCCAATCAAGTATCCCCCACTATTCCCGCCACCATTATGATGCCGTTCCAAACTTGGGCATGCTATGGTTCATTCACTGCGTCAGCGTAGTGTGTGGCGGGCTTATACATGATTGGACACCAGATTCCCATTGACTGGGCTGTGGTGGTGGCGAGGCGATCAGCAAAGGTTCAGCAGGTGCGGTGGGAAGGCCGTTTGACATTTTCTAACGATGTTGTTGAACATGGTTGAACAGCCCAAACAAGACCATGTACCTATAGAGTGTTTGCACGTGACGTCACAGCGGCCATGTTGGAGGCATACAACAAAAGAACAGACTTCCAAAACAATCAAAGTTAATCTCCGTAGACCATGACTGGCGACAAATACTTTTGTTCATACCTCCAACATGGCCACCGGTGCAAACACTCTATAGGCCTACCCCCATTTCAGGTGCGTGTCCAGGATTTCGAGCAGCGGGGGGTCCAGGGGATCGAGGGTCGTTGAGAATTGAGCCAGAGGGGGGAGCGCGAGGCGGGACACCCTCGCGGGTAGGAAATTTTGTAAAATCTGCGCACCGAAGACGGCATTTCCCAGCATTTCAGCCTTGAACATGTCTTGACTGAGTGAACCTGGTCGCATCCGCCGCACCCGACAACGGATATAGACTACCTCATGGGCTTACTCATAACAGAACTATAGCGGGTAGGGGTCCGAAGTTTCGAGAACCCGCTACACCGCTCACCTACTTGCCCCTCTCCCTGTATTTTATGCTCGCTTGAAGTAATACGGGTAAAAAATCTATGGTCTGCGCGAGCAGCGGGGGGTCCGGACCCCCTGGACCCCCCCTCTGGACACGCGCCTGCATTTTTATTGCAGATTTACACGAATCTCGAGACCCAACTTTTTGGACTAACCCAGAAATCTGCGTTTCTGCGGAGAAATCTCATGTCTGAAATCTACAGTTATTCAGTTGGAAAGTTCTTTGATAAATTAATTTTTTTGTTGCAATGACTGCCAAAATATGATTGACAAGACTGCCAATTGGATTAGACCACTACAAATGATCATTACCATCACATAATGTCTTAAACTTCTGATAACTTCTCCAGCTTCCTCGCCAGGTCTTAAAAAAGATAGCAATTCCAACGGTGTAAAGTGAATTTGGCACTAATCCTCCCAGTGTATATTCATGGTTATCGCTGGCATACAGGGTACCGGTAGCTGGAAAATAAACATTTTCGATCCGCTGATCCACGTTCTGGTTGCCCCTTATGTCAACCTTCTTTATTTTGATTCCGTATATGATATTTCCATATCCCTGGTCCGAATTCTGGTTCTCTGTCCATTTTTTCCAAACTATTGTCACTGTCTTGTCAGAAAGTTGTTTAATATTTGGCTTGAAGGGGTATTCAAAGACTGAAATTGTAAGGTATGAAAATACATTACGGCTGAAACAGTCTGATACCACCGATAGATAGTTTCATTCTGTTAGAAATGGCGATTAATTTGGTTGACCGAAAATTTCAATTACCAGTAGGCGCACAACAGCACCAAAAAAAGAGATCATTTCCAAATTGATGGATATTTCCTGTTTTGGAGATGTTGTCGACCCTGAATTTTGACGACGAGCACCCAATTGGAAGATCACATGGCACCAGGAAGTTGTCATGACAAAGTTTTTAGGTATTTTTTTTTAACAATAACAAATTGAGCAATGCATTTCATGCCTTTCAGATGTGCGTCGTCTCCACATCATCAAGAGACAACGTTTGGCTCTCACTCTGAAATTCAAATTGCTGTGAAAACTGGACAGAGGGAGGGAGGTTAACTAACCTGTGCTACAGTCGAATCCAATAAACCCTTCCTGACAGCCCTCACTACAGTTACCATAGTAGAAGTTACACACGCCATCATTGTGACAGTGACAATAGGAACAGTTTTTCTTGCTAAAGTCCGAATAGCGTTGGAAACATTCTGAAATGTTCATGCAAGATCTGAAGATACCAATCATAATTGGCACGCATACCGTAATTGAGGCAATTTAAGTTCTCTCGATATCTAGTGTGGATTCAAAAAGTTCAACATCAATTTAAGAGGTTTAACATCAAATTAAGATCCTTGGAATGAACTGGAAGAAGCATATCAAAGGGTTACTGCACCATGTTGTCTGATTATACATTATCATACAGTACAGGTCACAATTGACATCCCTACGGCTTTGCGTAAGTTACTCGCAAGTTATGCGCAACTCAGGGCTTTGGTTTCGTGTAACTCACTGCGTAACTCGCCAAAATCGCATAACTCTCCTCATAAATCACTGCGTAGCTAGCTAAATTCGCGTAACTCACCTCGTAAGTTACGCTTAACATAGCTCATGAGTTGTTGCGTAAGTTACGCGTAACGTACGCAAATAATTTAGGGATGTCAATTGTGACCTGTACTGTAACACATCTAAAAATGAATAGAATTCTGGAATAACCTGGATGAGCATGTGGAAAATTGCAAACCATCCACCAAAAAGCCATACCTCTCTTAGCCAACTTCTCTGTCATCACTATTTTGTCACGTGTTTGTTGATTCCACCCAACCAATTCTCAGCAACTCACCTTTAGGCTCAATATGATGACCAGTTGTATTAACTTCAGCCGTGTTTTGATCTTCATCCACGACTTGGACTTTAAAATCATAAGTCCTGTTGACCTTAACGGTCAATATGCCTTGTGTCAGGAAAGAGCTGACTTCGCCATGGTACGTCCATTCCGATGTTGATACTTCCCGTGCAAAAAGCCTGTAGCTGGTTATGTTGCAGTCAAACTTTGTCCGCTCTGGGGCCTAACGATGAATCAGAAATTACAAATTGTTAATGTTTGAGGGTGCGGCTGCTTACAATGAACAAAGCAGCCCATACATGCACAATATTATTGCACTATATGGGGATCAATAAGGGCAATATTATTGCCAATCTTCTACCCATCACACCAGAAGAACATGAAATAGTAACAGGTTTCTAAGGTGAAAGACATAGCTTCCTACCCGATTCGAACCCACGGACCCTCGCATTAGGCAAGAAGCATATGATATTGGGCCCCGTATTGTGCAATAATATTGCATGTGTATGGGTCACTTTAGACTGAAATTGTTATTTACAGCCAGGCGAGGTCTCAGGATCTATCCATCCATTATCTAATGATCTATCCAGTCATTAGTTTAGGAGTTATTGCACTTTTCGTGTTTTGAGTTCTGCCCCCTGGTGGCCAAGCTAAGAGTCGAATCGGACCGAAACTTGGTGTAGTAGGTCATCTGACATAGGGGTATATATGTACCAAGTTTCAGGTCAATAGCACCCACGGTTACGAAACGTGCCACCAAAAGGAAAAATTTTGAACTTTGACCTCGGTGACCTTGAAAAGTAGGTCAAATCAAAAACCCGTTACATATGTTATGTATCCTCATTAGATACACCTATGATAAAAATTTGGAGATGATCCTGTCATTAGTTCAAGAGTTATTGCACTTTTTGTGTTTTCAGTTTTAGCCACCTGGTGGCCAAGCCAAGAATCGAATCGGACCGAAACTTGTTGTCATAGGTCATATGACCTGGGGGTATATATGTACCAAGTTTCAGATCAATAGCTCCAGCGGTTACGAAACGTGCCCTGCTAACGGTCGACGACGACGGACGACGCCGACGGACGGACGCTGCACCATCGTAAGAGCTCACCACAGGTGAGCTAATGAAGCTGTAAATAAACAGAGAAACCAGGCCGTTCATGGGGATGCTCAACAAGCCAGACTCCAAAGCAAGTTAAGATGCTTGCCACATTCCTACATGTTTCATCCCTTGGGTCGTCAGTTTTGCACTGTCGAAACCCCCTACCCTTGAGTTCAATCCCCGATCAGCGGCTTTATGTGGCAGGAAGGGCAATCTGTCTGCGGCATATTAGGTTTTCAATGGGGACTCCTGTCACTCTGACCTACCTTAAAAAGTAGGTCAAGTAAAAACCTGTGTGATATCCACCTCAGATGTGCCTACAAAAAAAATTTGGTGAGGATCCGATCAACGGTTAAGGCGAAATAGCACTTTAAAGGTTTTTAGTTTAGTCCCCCTGGTGGCCAAGCCAGAAATCAAATTGGACCAAAACTTGGTGTCTGAGGTCATCTGACCTAGGGGCACATATGTACCAAGTGTTTGGTGACAATAGACCCAGTGGTTACGAAATGTGCCCTGCTAACAGACTACGACAGACACGCGTGATGACTATAGCTCACAGGTGAGCTAAAAATCTCTGCACAATGAATCACTGGACATACCTCCCACTTCAACTGCACCTTTACATCTCCAATAGCAGTTGTCATGTCACGCTTTAGAACTTTGACTTCAAGGTGTCGTGGTGGTTCAGGACCTGAAAGAAGGGAGATGCAAGGGCTAAGCTCTCTGAGAGGAGGTACTTGCATTTCAATCACTCTAGGTCAAACCCGATCTCAGAAGCACCTGACCAATGGCTAAGGTTGTAGCCACTTGCTTATAAATCTTTGACATACCCTAAAGACCTGTTTCCACTAAAATGGTTCCTATTGCATTTTCAGTGATCGAGCAGTGCAGTTTTCACAGGGATGGAGAGTTCAACGTTTTAGCCAAATATTTTGCATCTTAATATCCCAATGCCTGTGCAGGCCATACCACTAAGCACAAATTGTGGAGGGCAAAGCTGTAACGTTAGCATCTTCAAACATCAAAGGTTCACATCTATGCCTTTGGTCTACATGTGTGCTCTTTCAGTGGACTGAGGGTAGGCAGAAGGCAAAGTGACCATATGACTTGATGTTTCAAGATGCGCAGTCGTAGAAACAAGACTTTACTGTACCAACTTCTTCTAAAATGTGACCTTCCACCAAAAAACCAGTCGGAAATTGCTTCGAAGTTGGCAAGCTGGGAATCAATCACCTGTCAGTTTCAGTTTCTGTCTATTCTCTCAGTTTCTGTCTATTGTGAAGTCTGAGTGATTCTATTTCTTTCCTTATCTCCTGGTGTCATCTCAGTACTAGGCTCATTTTCCGTGCGACTTCCAATTGGTTTTGTGGTGGAGGGTCACAAATGTGCCTTGCATGCAGACAACAGGAAATAGAAATGCCGACTGATTGCAAAAGCCCACTTTGGTATTAAAGTCTGTTTAAATCATCTGGAGCTCGATGGGCGTATGTCAGTCAAACTCCTAGTGACCGGACAACAATCGACTTAGGGTTTACTCTAAACGGTCCAACACACATTGTTTTCCAACCAGCTGAACCTTGGTTCGAAATAGAACGTGCAACTAGGCCTTGATTCGATATTGAACACAGGCATAGGCATGCAATTGGCTGGAGGTATCCTGTCAATAAAACGCATTTCAATAGCCAGAATTCAATAACAATACTAAGGTCTGCCTGACAACCAAAGGTCCTCCCATTGAGCTCGAGATGATTTAAACGTACTATAGTACGCAGGGCTTAGGCCACACTTTTTTTATTCTTTGGTTTACGGGCCCGCCGATGTGGCAAAATGCCATTCCGAAAAGAAAAAAAAATTGGGAAACTCAGTTTGTTTTATTTCCGCCGAAGTTAAAATGAGGTCTTCTGAGAAAAAAAAACAAATAAATGGAGTTGTTTTTATTCCCGCCGACCTTGATTTCAGCAGTCACGACAGCTAAAAATAAACAAAACCAACTGGCGTATGTCTATTTCCCGGCAGCGAGGACGGAAAGAAGCAGAAAAGAGGCATTTATCAAGAATTTATTTGGTTTTTTTATCTCCTCCGATTTGTCTAACTTGTCATTCTGAAGCTGAAATGAAAAAAATGAACTGAACTGAAGTTTTTTTTAATTTTTATTCCGTCCTCCGTACCTGGGCTCAAAATATTTATGCCCGTAAACCAAAGGATATACTAACCGTGGCCTTATCATACTCAACTTCACACAATGTTCTGAAATAAACCAAATCTTCATTGCTGCAATGTCTTCCCCGACCATCATGAATGACTAACTTTCACACAGACAGTATAGTTCGTTGCAGGACTTAGTGAGGAAAAAGTCCTCTTCATTGTATTTTTCTTTTTTTTGGGTGGTTCATATGTCCGGTTTATTTTATATTTCCCATCTATACTGTTCAGATGAACTATCATATTTCTATCATATTCTTGTTCAGATGAACTTCATAGGTAATTCTAGCTGCACCCTTAGCAGAGTTTTCAGTTGTTCCTTTCCATGAGCGGCCAACGAAATGTCGCATCGTCGTATCCAACCTGAACTCGAGGCTTGCCAATCGTCAGAACTGTGGAGACAGAGCAAGAGAACTGCAGGTTATTTCACCTCACTGATCTGTCAGTATCATGCAACTGCTATCTGTTCAGGAATTAACTACAGCTGTTGTCTGCTTTGGAGGCACCGTGTTTCTATCTATTGGTAATACATTTATAGGGTGTAAATCCCACCGTTCAAAAGTTAGCGGTACATCGTGTCCCATTCTCCTGTACAACGCTCAGTCATGTGTCAGTTCTTGGGTCCAATGATAAAGTCAGTGTCCTGAACTTCAAAGTCAATTTTTCGGTGTCTTGCAACTGAAAAATCTCGAAGGCCACCCACCCTAGCGTGACTCAGGAGGGTCCCCTGAACACATCATGAGGGGGTCCGTGGCCTTTTACAGCAGCCGGGTCCCCCATTTTCGTCACAAATGGGTTTGTGCCCCCTGGGTATAACATGTTACCTATATCAAGGAATAATACAGCTGCATGGATTTACAAGTGGAATAGTTACATGTAGAATATCCATCAGTTCAGGTTGAAGAACACTGGACTTACAGTGGAGTACTTACATCACAATTACAACACTGTAAAAACGAACGTGTTCGCTGAACCCATGGCACTGGGTTCCCTTGTCCACTTCCTGGACACAGGACACGCATGCTCAGGGTAATGTGTTGTCTTATGTGCTCACTGTCCACATAAGATGGGTTCAGAAGACCCATAGGGAGAGTTTTATCAACATATCTGATGGGTTCAGGGCATCCACTGTGTGCGAGTATATGAAGAGAGACCATGATAGCCCTGCTATGGCAGGATCAGGCCTTGCCATTTGACGGGCGCGATTTTGCATGCACCTCGCAAACAATTGAATTTCTATTGTTTGCGAGGTGAATGCAAAATCGCGCCCGTCAAACGGCAAGGCCTGCAGGATGGGTGAAGACAACTCGGTCGACTTACAAGTTGAACAGCTAAATCCAATGTGTTGGGCATCACAACCGAATGTGCAGTTTCCATAGTGAGGATCACATTCATCATTGTTGTGGCAATGGCACTTAGAACAGCCTTCCTCTCCCAATCGCATGAAGCAGGCTACAGAAGATAAAAAGTACCAAACTGTACCCCAGCAGTTTTGAAACTGATCTTGTGTGCATAGATTGTGTCAACACTCTTTCTCAGTCATCTCTCATTGATTACAAACATTTGAGGGAGTGGAAAAGGGCCAGAATTCTTTGTAACACCTGGTATCATTGAACTTTCAAGAAGTCATAGGAAAAGCAATGTTTTCCAGGATCATAACGCAATGCACAAGCCTCACCTTTGCCTTTCTTACAAATATACTTGAATTTCTCATCACAACTGTTGTCACTGAACTTGCCAGAACTGTCAATTGCGCCACATTGTTCACCGGGATCATTGGGTTCGTCATCAGCCCATATGCTACAACAATAATCAAATCTACAGGGGCGTAGCCAGTGGGCGGGGTGGGGCGGGGGTGGGGGGGTGGCAGGGGGCATTGCCCCCCAGAGCAGACAAAAAAAAATTTTCCTCTAAAATTTCGTTTCCCCTCTTGAAGCCAAGTTTAATATTGTGGTGTCAGATGTGGGGAAAATGCATCCAAGAGGGTGTAAATTTTCAATTTTTTTCTGGCTTCGTCATTCAGACTCAATCAATTTTGCCCCCTAGGCCATTTAGTCTTAGAATGTTGAACGTGAAAAAAATGGTGAAATCTAGTTTCCAGGGTGAAGCATGAACAGATCTTATTTTCTACACCTACTCGTACATGACCTTACTCCATTGGATGGCTACGGCAGAGGCAATACCCCCATGGATGACATCATGGCATGGTGTTGGAGAAATTGTACATGAATTCATCAAACTATCATTAGTTTAGGAAACAATCAGCAGAATAAAAACTACAGGCTAAAGAAAATCACCACAGTTACCATTTGACATTGTCCTTCATCCACTTAGACAAGTGCAGGTATCATGCAATGAATCTCTTCTGGTACTGGCTCAAAACCTGTCTGCTAAAGTGGTATGTTCTGCTCAGGTTCAGGGACATTCAGATGGCATTCCAGTCATTTCACTAATGCATTTTGCATTACTGGAGCATTGAAGGGAAAGTTGTGCTCTACTTAAAAAGTTACCAGTAAGCTCCAACACCACACAAAATGTACCAGTAGACGTAACTTACATATAATGTTGTGGATTGTCAGGCAGAGACCCATCTATCCAATGGAAAGTCTCATTGTGTGGAACCTGGTCCTTTGGTTTGGTAAAGAGTCCAGTCCAGTAGTGATTGCTCTCATCTTGACCCTCCAACAGACCAGATATTATCCATTTCTAGCAAGAAAGCAAGGTGAGAATCACCTGTGTTAGATATCACAGGTCGCACACATTCTGATGACACTAAATGGGTTAATGATAAGTTGCTATTGGAATTAACTAGTGGGGAGGATGGGGCAAGGAGAACCTGCCCTTCCACAGCACATATCACATAAAAATCAAAAGAATAGGCTATATAATACTCCATCTAAACTCCCACTTACCTGTCCCATTCCTGAACTCGGAAAAAATGACCAAATCCTAAGACAAGTTGAAGATATGCACACTGTCATTCTTTGCCAGGCTCAGGAGTGGGACAAGTAAGTGGACAGGACATTACTGTTTCTGACATACCGGTAACCCCACTCCATTATCTTCAAGTTCAACTTAGGTTTTAGTCATTTTTTTCCAAGTTCAGGAATGTGAGTTTAGAGTACATTTCAGTTGAAGTTGTACTCCTTCGACCTTGCATGGTAATGAACTGATGTGTGAATTTTTTTGTATAGAACCCCTATATAGATACTTACATTTTCCTCCTCACTTGTGATGGACAGGAGGAATGCAACACTATCTGTGCAGTAATCTTCAGCAACTCTAAATGCTTCTTTAGTATCGGACACCTTGTAGCAGTGTTCGTTGTGTTCCAACCAGTCTTTTGGGCACATATGCACTGCAGCTGAAAAAATTATTGATGAGAATTAATAGTTATGTTAAAGATAAAGATTAATAATTATGGTAAAGATTTGAAATATTGGAAACTGCAACTGTCAATTTATTGAGACAAAATCATAAATAAAAGAAGACAACAGGCTTGGATTTTGACAACAGTTTTCAAAAAAATTAAGATTTTTTGTGCAACCGGGCCCTGCACTACAAGGCCTCATCACCATGACCAATGGCCATTGAAAAGTGGCATCCCAACAAGTAGATCAGCACAACAACTTGCAAAAAACCCAACTACACCTTTTCAAGTGAAAATAAATCTGGTTTTGCATTTAAAATTGGAATGTACGGTGGCCCATAGAGCTCACTGATGAAAAATATTTGCATTTGGATTTTTTCCCAAGGTTTGATCATTTTTCTTGGGGGTTTGTAAAATCTTTAGAAGTTCTCACCACGGTGAAAACGTTTCCACCTCGATGAAAATCATTTCCACCGCACCGCGGTGAGAATGTTTCCACCGTGGTGAAACCGTTTCCAACGCGGTGGGTGGAAACGTTTTCACTGCGGTGGAAATTATTTTCACCGCAGTGGAAACGTTTTCACCGCTGTGGAAACTCGGGAGGTTTTCGCCGCGGTGAATTCTCACCGCGGTGGAAACATCCTCACCACGGTGAAAAAGGTTTTCACCACAGTGGGAATGTTTTCACCGAGGTGGAAACCACAGTGGGAATGTTTTCACCGAGGTGGAAACGTTTTCACAGTGGTGAGAACTCTAACGATTTTACAAACCCCCAAGAAAAATAATCAAACCTCCGTTGGAAAAAAATGCAAATGCAAAAATGTTTCATCAATGAGCTCTATGGACCACCGTAGGAATGGGATGAACTCACCACTTTGATGAAGAAGCACAAGAAAGGATAAAATTGCAAGAATACCAACTGTATCCATGGTTTTTCACAATGTCATGTCTCTCAAACTCAACTCGCATCATGATTTTGTCACAGATCTTCCTGTTGGTACTAAACAATTAAGGCCAACCAGGAAACAGAGAGAGAGAACGCCATGATCTACTTTAATTGTGTGTTCATGATGTAAGGACAACACTACGGTGGCTCATTGATGAAAAATTTTTGCATTTGTATTTTTTCCCGAGGTTTGATTATTTTTCTTGGGGTTCTAACAGCGGTGAAAACGTTTCCACCTCGGTGAAAACATTCCCACCGCGGTGAAAACCTTTTCCACTGTGGTGAGAATGTTTCCACCACGGTGAAAACCTTTTTTACCGTGGTGTGAGAATGTTTCCACCGCGGTGAAAACCTCACCGAGTTTCCACTGCGGTGAAAATCATTTCCACCGCTCACCGCGGTGAGAACTTCCCACCATGGTGAGAATGTTTCCACCTGAAAATGATTTTCACCGCGGCGGAACGAGGTGGAAACGAGAACTTCTAAAGATTTTATAAACCCCCAAGAAAAATGATCAAACCTCGGGAAAAAATCCAAATGCAAATATTTTTCATTAGTGAGCTCTATGGGCCACCGTACAACACCCATGACACGTCTGCTATAATGATCCCATTAATCGTGTGAACAAAATTCCTTTTATTTTCAGTCATGTCAGTTGCATTGTTCAGGACCTGATGTAGTTGTTATACTTCGGAATCCACGATAATGCAATGACCTCAAATTACTGACTGTATTTGCCCATAAAGCCAAACCATCATGCTATTTTCACCAATTCATCTATCCTCTCTCAGCTGATGATACGGTAGTCTAACATTTGAGTTTAGTCTTGGCAAGCTCTCCTTTAAGTCCATTTCCTCTCATTAATTTGGTGACATTTTTTTGGGCCACCCAGTAGACAGTGTAAAATTCAGGCCTTTAGATTCCCCCGAGAGAGAGAAACACCCTGTATTTTTTCCATGCTAATTTGGGGACATTATAAGGCGCATTGTGATTTTGTTGATCGAGGACCAGTTCAAAGTTTTTTCCAGTGAAAAACACACACTGGGGATCAAAGGGTTAAAATGGAAACAGGTGTACTGTAAACAATTCATGGAGAACGCTGGGACCTTTCTGAACAAATACTTCAGAGTCTATAAGTTGATTAAAATCATAAATATCATCAGTGATCAAGGGTTAGGGGTTAAAACTTCAAAATGTGGTCAAGTTGGAAAGGGTTAAACAGGACATATTTCCAACAATTAGCCAATACCAATCCCTTGTAAAAACCTCAACGTCAATACAATTCAATGCAGTTGAGTATGAGATCCACGGGCCTCTAGTTACAGCATTTTCCCGCCGAAAATATCGTCAGCGGCCGAAAGGCCGGTGGTCCCAGAAGTAAGATCAGCCATTTCAAGTAAATATCTGTTTACTGGAAAGAAATTGGTAAACGAATCTGGTATGACTGGAAAAGAGCGTTCTTCCTAGATTAGACCCAAATAAATTATTGAAGAATGCAAGCAAAAG
This sequence comes from Notospermus geniculatus, assembly GCA_002633025.1. NCBI lineage: Eukaryota > Metazoa > Nemertea > Pilidiophora > Heteronemertea > Lineidae > Notospermus > Notospermus geniculatus. Next base: position 59,179 of record NMRB01001016.1, on the reverse strand, counting down.
ATTTAGGAGAAATGGACTTAGAAATGTAACGATCTCTCTGTCAGATTGAAATGCAGAAGTCGGGATGTACTGTGATGTCCAAAGCTAATGGCGATTATACAAAAGTGACAGGATGCCTGCGTTCCATGCTGCGAGCAAGCACCCGTGACTGATCAGCTGATCATCGGCGCGCGCGTGGCGTGCCACATGGTGGTGAACCGAAAGTGAAACTGAAAATGAACTTGAATTTCCCGCGCAATTTTACTCCGATTTCCGCCGTTCAGAATTATGATAGGCCCCTAAAGAAAATCAAAGAAAATCAGGATTAATAACAGTTGATATATTTGCCGAATAACATAATATTATTTTTTTCTAAACTTGATTTTTATTTTTTGTTTTACGACAATTGATTTGTAGACACGGGCAATTTACGATAAACATGGTTTCCGCTCAGCAAAAAGTTGCAAAAATCACAAAAAAACTGTTTGTTTTTGCCACTCTTTTGTGAACTGAAGACAAATATTACAAAAATAAAATGCTGATTGAATAGTACAAGGTTTCCTGAAGCCATAGACCCGAAATGTTCCCATCAGCGGGGTATTTTAAGGGGCTAACTTGCCCCTTCTTTGCAAGTGGTCTTTGTGAGCGTCAGTACTGTCATTTTCGGCATGTCAAACCCACGGGTTAGTATTGCGTATTGTGTATTGCACGTCGTACAAAGACATGTACAGAACAGAACAGAACACTACTTCATTCACTGCACATGTCTACACTCTGTCTAGGCTTGGCCTTAGCCATAGCCTAGGCCTACTTAACGGCTGGGCCTATAGGCCTAGGGGCCTACGGCTATGGCTACACCGGGGTACGCCACGGGTGCAGACGCTGCCATGTGCCGCCGCCGCCCCACCACTCACTGCCGGCTTGCCGGGACCACTGCCTACCCGGTAGGCCTACTAGGTAGGGCCTACTAGTACTAGCGCCTAGGCCTAGTACTATGCTCACCGATAGTAATCCATTTTTGACTCTAACATGCCATGTCTACCGGGTGGTAGACCTTCCATTCCAGATATGTATACATAGCCTAGTATCTTTGTTTTCAGAACCACCCCCACCTCCACCAAAGCAAGATGCTGCCACATCTGAAGCCAGCACATCCAACTCCAATTCCAATCACAATGGCCAATCTTTGCTCAGCATGGTTGGCAAGGCTGTGCAACATTTTCAAAGGGATGCAGATAAAGACATTGGTCTTGTATCCAAAAAACAGAAGAAAGACACCTGTAGTGTTGACCCGAAGAAGAATAAGTATCTTGCTCTCATTGCTGGTAATGAAAAATACGAAATGCCTAAAACCATCTCAATACCTGAGACCTCTGAAGAAACATCTACTGAAGATGTAGATCCCAGTGTTCCACAGTATAAACCCACCCCAATCAGTCAGCTGAAGAAGAAACAAAAACCGAAGTATGTCATTCCATATATGGCCGAGGGTGAAGATGCTTCAGAATCTGAATACGATCCCACAACAAATTACAGTACTGGTCAGAAAACGGTGTCCCCTCCGGTAGTTCAATATAAACCAACACCATTGGAGAAAATAACGAAAGCATTATTATTAACTGATGAAACTGATGAGACAGAATATGACCCCAATGCTGAATATGACCCAGAATCATCTGAATATGATCCAACAGCAGTAGAATATGAACCGACTCGTATTTCTGATTTAGATATCTGTAGTGAGCCAGATGGTGATTTTAGCGATGATAATGAGAGTACAGAAAATGGTCAAATGCATGCGAACAAATTGCTCAAGGATCAGAAAAAAGGCACCTCTGAAGGAGGGAAACCTGTCGAAAAAGCTGAAGAGAAGGGTTTGAAAGATGACCTTGTTTCTCAGATTATATTTGCATCAGATACTACTAAGTCTATGAAATTAAGCCAGGTCACAAAGCATTCGGATGGTTCATTTGATTTCATCACTAAAAAGTTAAAAGTGGAGAAATCATCGAAGAGCTCGAAAGAGAAGGTAGTGGAAAAGAAATCTGAGAAGGGGCTTTTTGATTTGTTTGAGAAAAAGTCAGACAAGAAAACAATTGTAAAGGTAGCCAAATCTGACAAAAGTACAAAAAGTACGAATGGGATTAAGTCCAAGGGGTTGGAGAGAAAAGACAGTGGTTCTTTGAAAGGAAATGAGAAGAAAAAGATGAAATCTGGTGGTTTTGAAGACCAGGCCAGGGCTAGTTCGTTAAATGAGTCGATATCTGAGAACAAAGAGGAAATAACTGTAAAAAAGCGTGAAAAACATTCATCTCATTGTGAGATTGATTTGAAGATAAAGTTGGATACTGCAAGTTCTGGTAAGAAAGTCCAAAGCAGTGATCCTTCGTCATTGGGGGAGAAACACAAAAGTAGTACTGGTAGTAGTCGCTCATCAGCTGGGGAGAAACACCGCAGCAGTAGTCATTCATCTGTTGGGGAAAAACACCGAAGTAGTAGTCATTCATCAATTGGGGAAAAACACCGAAGTAGTAGCCATTCATCAACTGGGGAAAAACACCGAAGTAGTAGTCATTTGTCAACTGGGGAAAAACACAAGAGCAGTAGCAATTTGTCATCTAGCCATTTGAGTAAAAGTCATCATCACTCCCACCACCAATCTGAATCTCACTCCTCCAAGCTGTCTAGTACAAAATTGGTATCTTCAAATGAAACTGATATTGGTGCAAAGAAACATGCATCATCGAAACATGGTCGCACTAGTTCTACTAGTAGAAGGTTAATACATGTAGGAGATGTAGAATTGCAGGATCACAATGAAAATTTGGAGGTGTTTAAAAAGAAGCATAGGACTGAATCAAAGGGTAGTCAATGTCATTCACATTCTCAATCTCACAATGAAATGGACGCTGAACCAGGTACCAGCAAAACTAAGCATTCAGCATCAGAAGTTAAGTCACCAGGCTCCTACTTTGGTTTTGGGGCTGATTTTGATGACGTTGCTATGGAGACAAAGTTAGAATCTGGTACTGGTAGATCTCCAAAGACAAAAAGAGACCGTTCACAAAGTGATAAGAGTGCATCTGTGAGTAGTTTGGGTTTTGACTTTGATTCTGATGGTCAGGTGCCTGCAAGAAAGGTTGATAAGCATAGGACAAGTTCCGGTGGGATGAGGGAGAGTGGTTCTGGGTCTAAACTTCGCTTGTCTGGTGGAGAAAAATGTACATTCTATAAGTCGGACAAGCGTTCAGCTTCTCATGAGAGGGCAGGTGTTGCCGGTAGTTCGAAGGCTAAAAAAGGGGCAGTGGTTTCACATCATTCAAGAGGGAACTCGGGTTCAAGAATTGACCTGACGTTGGATGATTCTGATAACGATTCTGTGTTACTGGGGGATGATGATCTCACTTCTCCTCACATCAATGCGGGCTGTTCTTCCAACAACCAGGGTGCTAGCGGTAGGAAACATTTTCACATTTCAAGTGAAAAGGGTCATAAGGCGGGGAAAACGTTTGAGAAATCTGGATCAAATTCAAAGGAGCAGTTTCTCATAGTATCATCTGATGAGGAATTGTCAGTAAAAACCCCGAAAAGATCACACGTCAAAGATTCTGGGTCCAAAGTAAAGAAAAAGAAACTCAGCAATTTTGATCTCTTTGGTGACGATAGTGATGATAGTTCTGAAACAAGTCTGAAATTCAGTCGTAGGCAGAAATCACTGAGTGCAGAAAAAAATTATGGTAGAATGAAGCGACTTAGTGGTGATGGCATTGCTAGTCACAGCAATAGTGCAAAGCGCCGAAAAATTCTTGACTTGATGGAAGAGTCGGAAAGCGCTAGTGATGGCGGTAATTTCTTGTCGCTTGGTAATGAACAACATACACGTATCAATTTGGAAGCCTCCGATGAAAGTGAGGAGTCAGATATCAGATACTCGGACGGTGGAGGTGATGGATTCCTTCTGGATGATGACGATGACGGTGTGGACCTCTATGATGAATGCCTGAAGATCTTCAACGAATCGCAAAAAAAGCGCCCGACTGAAAAGGTATGGTTATGTGTTAAGTGTAAATGTGCTTCAATTGACATGTTTTTAGTACAGTGCACCCTTGCTCTTACAAACCTCGATTTTACGAACTCCCGGATATTACAAACCCAACGTCTGGCTCCCCAAATTTCATGACATGTCAGGGCCGTATTTAGCGGGGGGG
>NMRB01001016.1:31983-54873 GCA_002633025.1 Notospermus geniculatus | reverse complement strand
GGTAAAGTCTGGCAACATCTAACTTCGACCCAATGGAATGCGAAAGTCATGTAATGTGACAGAGCTTTGCGGTTTTTAATCATGCTTGTCGATCATTTGTGGTCGTTCCCCTATTGTTCGCGCTGTCCACTGGCTATTCAATAGCCGCGTGTGATTAAGGGTCCGTGGAAAATCCAACTATCAATTTCCTAACTTCCGCATTCCTTTGGGTCAAAGTTAGATGTTGCCAGACTTTAGCTCTGTAGAAAACAATGGGCGCTTTAATAAATAGCAGGAGGAAACCAGAGTGCCTAGAGAAGACCTTTGCTGTCAGAGTCGCCCTCTATCACATGAAGAGCAGCTCTGACCAGGGATCGAATCCGGAACCTCAGAAGTGACAGGCATCGTTGTTCCCATTGCTCCACTCTGAGAGCATCAGGGATTCCTTTTAGTTGGAACTGTTTGAACCCATACCATTTTACAGGGTTTGACATAAGCCAAGGCCATTTTCCAAAACACCCTTGCTGGCCCTCTAAAGTGTCCAGGGCCATGGCTGGCTGACCCTTGGCCTATTGTGTGCCTTCATTTGATTAATGTGATAATAAACTGGGTCTAGCTGAAATTGACCAGCCATGACCTTGGACAACAATCACTTTGGATTAGAATAGAGGGCCAGCAAGGGTGTTTTGGAAAATGGCCTTGGCTTATGTCAAACCCTGATTTTAGGTAATCTTGAAGCAGTGAAATAAAAAGGTCCCAGGGGGTGCAGCACCCGGCACGCGCCGCCCTTTCAGCCAACAAATCTGTAAAATTGGCCGCAGATTTCAATGTTTCTAGCACAGTGCACCCCCTGTTTTCCGTAATTGTGGATCCGCCCCTGGGTCCCTTGCCAGGATTGGCAAAATAATAAAAGGCCTTGGCAGGAATGGCATCTACTTGCCTCCTAAGTGCTGTGAGCCATTGAGGACTTCTTGCTGAGTTTGCAGCCATCGGGTTCTTGCTGAATCCCTGTTTTACACGTATTTTCAATCAAATTGCTATTCATCTTTGCTAGGTTTTCAAAAGGAAGGAAAGAGCGGAAATGGAAGCAGACCATGACAGAGGCAGGTCCAGGACAGCACACGGTGGTGCAGAAAAAGTAGTAAGTATAGTCTGAAAGTTCTGTTTTCTGGAAAAAAACCTGCATGTTCGGTACATGTATACATTCAGCCGTTGGCTAACTTGATGGTTACACACAAGTTGAATGTTGGCATGGTTCTTTTCCAGAAGAGGCAGTGATGCTATAATTCACTGGAGCCTTAAATAGCTATTGTTTTTCGTTGACAGGTCAAGAAAACGTTCCAACGGACACATGTTCTGTCTCCAGCTGAAGTGATGCACAATAGGTTCATGGAGATGCGGAAGAAATTAGAAGAGGCAAGGGAGAAAAGGGTGAACGCAATGAAAGCGAAGAAATCTCCAGAGGTGAGTGATGGGTTAATAGGGACTTTTGGCAAGACTCCATATTGTTGATCAGTGTCACGTATGACGTATCGAGCTGATGCATTTTCTATCAAAGTCATATGTAATACGTGACACGGATCGATGATATGAAGCCTTGCCAAATTAGTCCCTAATGACAGTGTTATATCTAAGCCATTTTAGAGTGGCGCCGCACCATGCCCCCAAAAGGGGGCGCCATTGTGCCCTTTTTAACCCCCTATGAGTGCCATGCCCCTAAAACAAATTTTTTTAATAGGTTTTTAGTACCCCCAGACCCTTTTTCATGGTCCCTTTTGGCCATATCACCTTAGAAACTGACTTAAATTGGCTGTTGACTGGAGTTATAGAGAACTTTTTAACTTTTTAGCTTTTCAAATTCCGTTAAAAGAAATGTCGCGAATGAAAAGTGCCCTTTTCTAGGTTGAAGTTTGCACCATGCCCTTCTAAAATCCTAGATATAACACTGAATGATACTGTTTGACTTGCTAATCAAACAGTTTATTTCAATTGAAATCATATCTGCTCCACATGATACAGTCTGTTGTACTACTCAGTGAGAAATCTTGTCTTGCAAAAACAATATGCTACAGTTCTATTACCGGTACTTCATTTCCAATCGTTTTCAATGATTAGATTCATGTCTCTCCAGGTCCCGACACCTGATGATAAACGAGGGAGTTCCTTGCTGAGGCGGCCATCGAACTCGTCGACAACCGTCAGACGGAATTCACTCGAGGTTCCCGATGAACCAGAAGGTCCAACACGGGTGCAGACGATCAAGTCGGTCAAATCTGGGACAAGGAAAGCCCATCTTCCCAAGGTTTGTCATTGTCCAGGTCGCAAATTTTGCTTGAGAGTTCATCTCTGTAGTGCGGCAACACCTTAGCGCGACCCGATGGAATGTGGAAGTCGTGTAATGTGGCAGAGCTTTGCGGTTTTTAATCATGCCTGTTGACCATTTATGGTCGTTCCCCGATTGTTCGCGCTGTGCAGCGGTTATTCAAGAGTCGCGTGTGATTAAAGGTCCGTAGAAAATCCAACTATCAATTTCCTGACTTCCGCATGCCATTGGGTCGCACTTAGGTGTTGCCGGACTATACTGGCAAGTACACTGGTGGACAGAAATATTAGGACACTTTCAAAATTCTAAGTCATTTTCCTTCCTTTTGTCTCTAACCACCGATTATTTTTCTTATTGATGAGAACATTTTTATCTTGGCAAGTGAGTTATATAATCCCATGAGATTGTCTATGCCAAAGGTTATTGACAACGGGTTGCTGATATATGAATAACAAAGATAATTATGGTGGGTGCCATTCAAACCTCTTAAATTCAAAGGTTAAAGCTATTGGAGGTGACAAGAATGGACGAAGCACATCATGATTGTCTTTGTTATTCATATATCAGCAACCCCATATCAATAACCTTTGGCATGGGTAATCTCATGGGATTATATAACCCACTTGCCAAGGTAAAAATGTTCTGATTAATAAGAAAAATAACCAGTGGTTAGAGACAAAAGGAAGGCAAAAGAGGAAAATGATTTAGAATTTGGAAAGTGTCCTAATACTTCTGTCCACCAGTGTACATGTATCGAGTGATTTTCCTTTAGTGCTCGATAAACATTTTGAGAAGACTGCACATGGCTTCTTAGTTCTGCTAATCCTGTCCATATGCCTGAAGGGAATTAGTTACATGTATGCTGTCGTTTTTCAGCTTGAGACCTTGAAGAGGCCCACTATACCTACAGACTTTGGCAGCAAGATCCCATCAATTATCCGTCAGAGGTACCTCAATCTGTTCGTCGATGAGTGTTTAAAGCTGCACGATACTCAAAAAGATGCATTTGAACGGGTAAGTGACAAAAAGCCATCATTATTTTTGCATTACTCAGGGTTGAAATAGGGAAAATGATGACGAAATCTGTCCTGTTCTTTCAAATCAGATAACAGCTTGTGGTGAAAACGTGTTTACTAGTCGTGCTCTTAGCTCCGCTCGTACATTTACGAGGACTGTTCCTGTATGTACAGCAGTACACAGTACATGTGCATTGCACATAGTCTTATGAGAAGTCTCTCTCGCATCTCAGCCAGAAGGCCACTCTCTTACCGAAGCAATATAGCAATTGTGTGGCGGTCTAGGAAAACTGTCGGAAGTCGCTGAACGATCAACAAGGGCTGTCAGATTGCTTGTGCATTGATCTGCTACTGTTTACCTGTTACGTAGTACATTTCAGCCATTGAAATGTGCGGGTTCACCAAGGCCATTAACACTTTCCTCAAACGCGACGTCCGGCAGGTTTTCCTAGACCGCCTCACAATTCTTCCGATCTTCTTCAAGATCTTCATAGGATGGACAGTTTTAACCACCTGAAAGATGTCTTCAGTCAAAAATTTTATTTGGGAAATAGCTCACTTGTTACCATTATTCATTGCATGTATTTATTTTGTCAGGCTTTGAGTGAGGAAAAGGCAGTCTACATTCGGAGCACGTCAAAAAATGTCTACCTCAATGTCGCGGTCAATGCAATCAAGAAACTACGCAGTGAAATTATTAGCAGTGAACCGAACTGTTCTTCGCCTGCAAAGATCAGCAAAACCTTGTCCCACGAGTATAACCTTGGGGGAAGAAAAGCTGTGGAAACTAGTTTCACACTCCACCGATCGTCTGGGTGTAAACCAAAACCAGCTGAATCATTTTCAGGTGAGGAAAGGGGATGCGATGTATGCGTTTTGAAGAAATGTCATTTACCGGTACATGCTACTTTGCCTCAACTTTAGCTGACAATACATTCTTTTCCTACAAAAGTAACCTCACTTCATATAGGAAATATACTGTCTTTTAAAGTATAATTCACCCTAACTTCAACATGGGCAAAGTACCAAGCTTGGAAATGTGACAGTCAGTGGTAAATGTGTGGCGGTCTAGGAAAATCCACTGGATGTCGCTGAATGATCAACAAGGGCTATCAGATTGCCTCTGCATTGATCTGCTACTGTTGACCGGAATTTCCTAGACCGCCACACAAACAATCCATGTTGCAGTTACCTAATGTTAGGGTCACTTGAACAGCAAACACTCCAAGGTTGTGCCCAGTCAGCTGGTAAATATTGTGGTTTAATCATTGTGTTCACTCTCCGGTGTCTGTTGCCCAGGCCTGGCACTTTGCCATATTGAAGTTCGGGTGAATTATACTTTAGACGGTGATCAGAGAAAACTTTCCCTTTATCAATTTGGAATCGTTGCCAAAAGGATGAATTCAATATACATTGATATCTTTCAGGGTCCCACCTTTACCATCGACTGAAACCCTACATCCTAACTGAAGAGCAGCTTCAAGAAAATGGGTTCCCACGTTTCGACAGTGACCAACCTCACCTTGTCAAATTTTATAGTCCACCGAAGACTAAAAGTACTGGCAAAGGTAATACATAACATAAATTTGCTTCATGACTACAATCTGTGGTACTGTACATGTATTTAAGTGGTGATTACAACTAATATTGAACAGTTGATACAGACTGTAAAAGTACTAGTTAGTTACTAACAGTGTTTCTGCCAGAGGGTACTAAGGGTACTATGCTAGTACCCTCAAAGGAACAGAAAAGGGCCATTTTCTTTAGGGGTCATCCATAATTATCAACATTAACAAAAGCGTACAAAACGTAAGCTCGGGGGGAGGGGGTTAATGACACATGTACGCTTTTGAAATTTAAAAAAAAATGTTGGTCAAAATGTTCTTTGGAATTTCAGTTCATTAGTTCCGTTGTTGGCTGGTATGCATTCAGCGCCACTTCGCATACAAGGGCTGACCCACATACGCCAGATCAACGTGAACATAATAAACTCAAGTGGCCGTAGGCCCTTGCACCAAACAAAGATTATCTTGAACTCAGGTTGAGCCACCACTTTTCCGTTGTTCAGGTTTGCCAGGGCATGATGTGACAATGGAAAAGGTGTGGATCAGCCGGAGTTCCAGATAATCTTCGCTTGGTGCATACAGAGTTCTTGCTCAAAATCAACATTTTTTGAATGTACTCTTTCAGAAGGGGGAAGGGGGTCTAACAAAAAGAGTACGTTTTGTACGCTTTTGTAAATGTTGATAATTATGGATGACCCCTTACTTTTTGCTATTTTTTGCTGATTTTGAAGAATTTAGTACCCTCAGAAAAATTTCTGGTAGAGACCCTGACTAATTTCAACGAAACAGCAGAAAATGTTCAAACTGTGTTTGCATGGCTGTGAATGAATAGACTCTGTCACTCCAAAAGAGTGCAGCACCTGACGGGGCAGCTTCGTGACGTCCCGCACGTCATTTCTGAACGCCATGACGTGACTCGAAAAAAAATCCAGTTGTTTCAGCGATCATGACGTCGGGAAACAATTTGACTTTTTTTGTCTTACGTCAAGACATCATGAAATGACGTGTGGGACGTCATGACGTGGCCCATCAGATGCTACACTCTTTTGGAGTGATATCGTCTGTTGTCTAATTCAAGTGATTTTATGTTCAGCTCAAGAGAAAGTGTGCACCAGGTGTGGTGAGATATTCTACATCCACCCGAAAGGAGAATGGCTGACAAAAGATGAGTGCGTTTACCATTGGGGGAGAGCTTTTAAGAAACGAGTGTGCGGTAATTTTGAGTCTCGTTATTCATGTTGCGATAGTGACCTGACGTCAAAAGGTTGTCAAGTGGCCAAGGTTAGTACAGTGTCTATTTTACAATGCTTCAAGTGACTGGCTGTCACGCTGCCAAGGGATGTGTGTGTGTGGTTTTTGGTGACACCCAAAAGATGTGCTGTGACTTTTATCAGTCATTGAATAAAAAGAGTTTCCTCTCTAGCCCCTCAACTGGTACGGCGTACTATTACGTCATTATGAAATCTGGGAAACCCCCGAGGATCTCATCTTGCGTAAGGCGTAATAGTACGCCCTGCAAGGAAATGGCGCTTCACAGTGCGCAGGACGTTTTATCAAGTCTGGAACCTTATTGCGTCAAATAGGCCCTACTTTTTAGCTCACCGGGGTGAGCTATTACGATGGTGGAGCGTCCGTCGTCGTCCGTTAGCAGGGCACGTTTCGTAACCGCTGGAGCTATTGATCTGAAACTTGGTACATATATGCCCCTAGGTCAGATGACCCACGACACCAAGTTTCGGTCCGATTCGACTCTCAGCTTGGCCACCAGGTGGCGGAAACCAAAAACACAAAAAGTGCAATAACTCCTGAACTAATGATTAGATCATCTCCAAATTTTTATCATAGGTGTATCTAGTAAGGATACATAACATATATAACGGGTTTTTGATTTGACCTACTTTTCAAGGTCACAGAGGTCAAAGTTCGACAAAAGTGACGAACCTGCCCCAGTTTGTCATTATTTCACCGAGCGACTTCATATTTTGCATAAACATGCATTGGAGGGGTACCTTAAAAAATACCAAGTTTCGGCCTGATTGGACATCCAGTATGGCCGCCAGGTGGCGTAACCTGAAAATCAAGTAAGTGCTATTACTCAGGAACGGCTTGACGCAGAGTGCTCAAATTTGATATTTACCTCCCTCTAGATGACCTTTACATGCACGTCAAATTTCGGCCTGATTTGACTTCAAACAAGGCCACCAGGTGGCATAACCCCAAAATCATCAAAGTGCTGTAACTCAGGAACGACTTGACCCAAAGTGCTCCAATGTGCTATGTGGCCCCCTGCAGATGACCTTTATGTGCATGTGAAGTTCCGGCCAGATCGGACATCCAATATGGCCGCTAGGTGGCATAACCCAAAAATCATCAAAGTCCTACATGTATGTACCGGTACCTGGGAATGACTTGACCGAGATTGCTCATAACTGATATGTACCTCCCTCTGTCATTAGACTATTATGTCCAACCCGGTGAGCACATGGTCCATGGACCATTTTTTTGGTAAATTTTTTTAAGAAAGAAAAAATTTAACTTAAACAAATTACACAGTTAAGGGGCTAGTAAGTATACATTTTGACGTTTGACAGTCATCCTACTCAACTGGCATAAGTTATTCACGCCCATGTTGTGAATTGGCGACATAACTGATCATCGTTAGCCTTATCTGCAGTTGTCACCTACCTATCTAGCAAAAATCAAGCTATTGTGGTCCCCAATTTATTCTACAGTGCTTTCTTTTCTAGTTACATGTCCATGAATCCAATATTCGCGAAACTCTCTCGGGTTATATGAAAACACTGCCATGTTCGTCTCAGTTCGACGAAGACTATGGCATATTTGCAGTTGATTGTGAAATGGTAAGTTTCATTTTTTGCTGAACACAAGATTTTGTTAAGGATTGAGGCAAAGAAACTTGCCCAAAGTCTCACGCCCAGTGGGATGTGAACCCGGGACCCTCTGACCGCTAGTCGGAGGCCCGAACCACTACACCACTGTGGCTCCCTGGTGACATCGTCTGCATCAATCACCATCAACATGTTTGGATGAATATCCTTGAGATAGTGATTCTAGGTCCCTAGTTGCACCATATTCTTGCATATGGGTGTCATGTAGTGTACCATGTACATGTACAGTCTTTCAAATAAGTAAATGGACAGCGTGTTTTTCAAATATCTCGGAGATAAAACAAGATAATTGGATGCGGTTTTCAACATAGTGTGGTATAGTTACCTGGTCATATATCTCATGTATTTGGGTCAACCTAATTTTAAGCCTTTGTTATGTAACAGGCAATTTTAAAAAGGTCCAGAAATTAACTTTTTTATTTCTAATTTTTTTCAACAGATTTGGCACTGATGTGATCAGGTGATTGACATGAAAGACTCTTTCCCAAAAAAATCGGTGAAATCTGCTGTCTTTTTCGTGATATCTCAAAATATCAAAATTTGAGATTTTTGATATTTTGAGATATTGAATATTGTTTTGCTGTTATTCGCTGCCAGACATGACAACAAGACGGCTACGAAATTTTCCACGTGTTTCCATCACCGAATCAGCAGAAAATATTATGTGAAATCTGGAGGCAGAATAAAGAGGCTGAATATCATGACATTTAAGTGAAAAAAGCATTCAAAAATTGCATAAATTATCACGAGGGAATGAATGCTACCAAATGACTTTAAAAAATGATCGAATATATCAAAATTTCAAAAATCTCAAATTTTGATATTTTGAGATATTACGAAAACGGAAAAACATTTTCAATATTTTTTTGCGCAAAAACTCTTATTATCAATCACCTCATCACAACACTTTGAATTCTGCTGAAAAAAACTTGAAATAAAAAAGTTGATTTCTGGACCTTTTTTAAATTGCCTGTTACATAACAAAGGGTTAAAATTAGGTTGACCCAAATACATGAGATATATGACCAGGTAAGTATACCACACTATGTTGAAAACTGCATCCAATTATCTTGTTTTATCGCGACGATATTTGAAAAACACGCTGTCCATTTACTTATTTGAAAGACTGTACATCATTTCTACTGCCATGGTAAATGTACCAGTACTATTGGGATTTCCTTGGAGGTGCCATACATTATAAAAACTTTCATATGGAAGGAATGAAAAAATTTAATGTTTTAACTGGATTCTCTCTTTGACAGGTGTACACTACGAAAGGTCAGGAGCTTGCCCGTGTTACAGTCATCAACCATGAACGTGAGGTGGTTTATGAAACGCTCGTCAAACCTGTCGGTAGTATCATTGACTACAATACTAGGTATGTTTTGTCCAAGTACATTGTACATGTGTTCAGTGGATTCTGTAGCCAGAAATTTGAAAGCAGGTGGTGAATGGTCACAGTTAGAGACATTCTTCGGCATGAGTATTACCGGTAAGCTGATTTTCTGTGTTGCGACTTGCTTTGCAACCTGCTAGCTGCAATTGAATACGGTCACAAGGAACTGACACCGGTCGCCGACTGATTGCCAACTGAAATGGATCACATCTTCGCCATTGGTGGAAATCACGTCTAGCGAGTCCACTACGGCGATCGAGTGCCCAGTTGCAATGCAACCCAGTTGCAAAGCAAGTCACAATGCAAAATCAGCTGGAAAATCAATGGTGGATTCCTAGCTTAAAGCCCCACTGTATTGAATTTTATGATATTTTCAAAATGTTAGGAGAGAGCACATAGAGGTCTCATAGCCTCGTGAAGGTCCCCAAAATGCCTGTCTGATGCGTACTTCAGAGAATCAAGGCATAGGTTTCAGCACACACTGAAAAAAACTGCAGAGAGAGCCCTAATGTATTCAGATGGAGCGCAGTACATTTTACACTACGCTGACGTCGTGACGTCGTGCACTGACGTCAAGAATCGTGGCGATGATTTGCGTTTTTCAAATTCAATACAGTGGGGCTTTAAGGGAGTTTATGACGGGATACTGTGCATGTACAGCTGTCAGAGTGGCGCAGTGGAAACAGCAGTGTCTGTCACCTCTGAGGTTCCTGGTTCGATCCCCAAATTTGATCATGTTCTACATGTATGCAATGCAGGGGAGATAAAAGGTATCTCTCCTCTACTTTTCAGGTTCAGTGGTATAACTGAAGAGGACTTAGCTGATGTTAAAACGAACCTTCGTGATGTGCAAGCTGTGCTATTGAGTTTGTGCAATGACAAAACCATTCTGATTGGACACAGTTTAGAGAGTGATTTATGTGCTCTGAAGGTAGGTAACCTTGGCCCGAACACTGGTATGGTAATTTCCAGATTCGGAATAGGCTTGACTGATATTTTGGGGGTCTCCTCTACCAGTTGTAATATTTCTCAACCCCTCATCGTCGGAGGTCAGTTTCTGAAACTCCATTTGGATATTACCCTCTAGTGCTTCATCTTCCAGTTGGTTCATCCCACAGTTGTTGACACCTCGGTTGTTTTTCCACACCGGATGGGTCTGCCGAACAAGAGGGCTCTGCGTCACCTAGCTGCCGAGATTCTCAACAAGATTATTCAGAACGACAGTAAGCAATGTTCTCCCATTTCACAAATTACTTTCCTCAACACACAATAGCAATTTGAAGTTAAGAATGACTCCGGCACTAAATGAGTCACTAAATGAGTACCGGTAAATTGTGACCCGTCACAGCAAAACTAGGCGCATGTCGCTCAGAAGGTTGAGCCTCAACGAACTAAGATGACACCGGGAGAGAATGAAAAGAAATACATGTAGACTGTTTCAGATTTCACAATAGACAGACAATAGTGAAACTGACGAACATCTGGTCTCAACCTGCCAAGCCAACGACCGACATGCGCCTGGCTTTGCTGTGACGGGTCACAATTTATGTCATCAGTAGGGCTCTCAGAGTGTCATCATCATGGCAGTGGAAACTTTGGCACCTGTCGTGTCTGAGGTTCTGGGTTTGATCCCCGGTTGGATTTGCACTTCATGCTGGTTTGAGAAATCTTGATAGCTGAGTGTTTATCACGTCCGCTTTGCAAGCGGAGGTCCTGGATCACGTCTGTTAGAAGTCAATGCATGTAACGTCAGGTGATCGCGGTTCGCCACTTTCTGACGTCGCGTCACAGCCCGCACTGCAAACTGATAATTTTTTTTCGCTGACCCCCTATCCGAACATAGCGACGCCAATTGCTCAGACTGTTCGACCACTTCAAAGAGGTAAGCTAACACTACACGCTCACCAACGTTCATCGAATTTCGTCGGTTATTTCTTGCACAGTTGATTGATTTTTATCAGCATGTCCACGTCAATGCAGTAGAACGGCAACCTACGACGAAACAGCCGAAAAACGGCACACATTTTCATGCC
Organism: Notospermus geniculatus; assembly: GCA_002633025.1. NCBI lineage: Eukaryota > Metazoa > Nemertea > Pilidiophora > Heteronemertea > Lineidae > Notospermus > Notospermus geniculatus. Next base: position 43,652 of record NMRB01001016.1, on the reverse strand, counting down.
CCTGAAGACCGCGTTTCTGTTGGCACAATTCCAGACGGAAAGATGCTGCAGCCTCTGTGTTGGTTCAGGTCGCGATGACGTCATTCATTTTCATAAAATCCACGTGCACATTGTTTACGCTGGGCTTTAAACTCATTGGCGAACCGCGGTACCCCCATCGACGCTTGTTTTTATCATGCAAAATAGGCGNGGTGCCCTATTTGGAATATAATAGGAATTCCCTGACACATTAAGCCATGCACGTCGACATGGTCGAGGCCTACAAAAGGAAACCACAGTATTAACGAGACGTTCGTACAATACAACTATTTGGTTCCTACCAAATATGGCAAACAATGGTTTGAAGACAAAGAAGTTAACATAGATATTTTGAGCGAAAGGATGTGGTGAAACCTGTGACAGCTATCGGCTATACCACAATGTTTGTATGCAGCGGGAATTCCCTTCTCCATGATAACGTTAATATTGTTCGGCGATCTTATTCCAAGATTCAGTAAATTGCATCGACTCTCATGCTTCCGAGCTAAACTGCCGGAATTTTGTGCCGAAGGTTGCATTTTTCTCAGCTGAGTCTTATAAAATCAAGATAATGTCAACGTCTTGCAATAGATAAACATGTTTAGAACAAGTCAATTTGAGCCTATTGGTAATCTGAAGTTCGATCTGATGACTTCAAAAAATGCATTTGAAGTGTGATAAATTTACAGTAGAGGCCTCCTGCGCATGCCCAGATTGACTTCTTCCGGTCGTCAATAATATTCTATTGGCTTTGCTGTGGAGGTAGGCGTCGACTACGCCGATTTGGCTGCGTCACCGTACTATTTTTAGGAGGGCTTTCCCCATGTTGTGGCCGTTCTCCGAAAGGTGACGCCTCTATAGCAAATTCCCTTCCTAACAGTCGTGGGATTCGAATCCTGGGTATTGTGGGATTAATCATCCCTTCCTCCTCAGTCTGTCACATGGGACAGTAAGCCTTGGTACCGTGTACCTTTTGTCTTAGCAAGGGCAAGTAGAAGACCCCATCCAAGTGAGGAACATGAGTAGCTAGAGATGGCCTCTTCCGTATTTACCAGGGCCAATAATGCTATGGTTTCGACACTGATGGAAAAACAAATACGAATATGAATACTTAATGTATCAATTTGTTTTCTTGCTCTATCTAATATTTTCTTGATCCCTTCCAGTTGGGGGCCATGACAGCAATGAAGATGCCATGTCGTGTTTGGACCTGATGTTATGGAAGGTAAAGGATGACATAAAGAAGGAATGTCGTTGAGATGTGGAAAAATGATGTCACAGATATGTTGGAAAAAATGATGTCATGAGCATTGTGACAAAACAATGTTACATGTACAGTCATTGTGGAAAAACGATGTCACAAACATTTTGGAAAAAACGATGTCATGAGCATTGTGGGAAAACAGTGTTACAGTCATTGTGGAAAAATGATGTCACAAACATTTTGGAAAAAACGATGTCATGAGCATTGTGGGAAAACAATGTTATGGTCATTGTGGGAAAACGATGTCACAAACATTTTGGAAAAAATAATGTCATGAGCATTGTGGGAAAACAATGTTAGTCATTGTGGAAAAACAACGTCACTAATATTTTGGAAAAAACGATGTCATGAGCATTGTGGGAAAACAATGTTATGGTCATTGTGGGAAAACGATGTCACTAACATTGCAATGACAATCTGAGAAGCTAAGACGGAGTTTGCTCTAGTGGTTAATGAAGTCAGATTCAAATTTAATGCTGTTGTCTTTCGTCTCTTAATCTTTCTATAGCAGGGTGTTGTAGTATGCAAACCCTACTTTACACAATCATATCATAAATTGTCGTGTTATTGTGTAATGTTACTGGAATTTGGTATTATGTAACAAGTCAGAAGATTGTCATTACTAAAACTATAGGAATTTGATACGTTTTGAAAATAGCTGATATTTAGGGGACCCTACAGGCAGCCTTCTCAGAGGCATCTTGATGTGCTCATTACACTACTTGGTTGGCATAAGGATCTAACTCAGACATGGGGATTGCAGGTAAAATACACTAAACATCAACAATATAGCCCAAATCTGTAGGTTGTCAGTTGCTAGCGCCACCTCTGATGAAGTGACCACACTGATATGAGCCTAATAGCGAGCTGCCTATAAGGTCCCTTCAAGTCAAACTGAAAATGATGGATTCAAAAAGTGGTTGAACTTTTCAGTGACTAATACCGTATATGCCACCTGTTGTGTAGACTCCTTGTTTCTGGTGTGTGATGGCATTTCTATACCAGTCAATTTGATTCAGTTGTATCAAAAAATGAATGCTCAGCTATTACAGTGGAACCCCGGTAACACGACCACCCACGGGACAGACCCAAAGTGGTCGCGTTAGCGGGGTGGTCGCCTTACCGAAATCGGCCCGATGAGTGCCGATCCAGACCGAAGTAAACTGGGTCATATTTTCATTTTTATCCATGTTTCATTTAATAAACCAGACTAGACCATTTCCAACCTGGCCTGATACTAGTAAGCAGTAGCCGACTGACAGACCGACTCCTAGGATGGACGACAGGCAGGTACCGAAATGGTGAACTCCGCGTAAATATTGCGCCCGTCACATGTTTCATTCTTAGGCCTGCCTTTATATGACCGCAACCATCATGCACATGGCATATGCCATCTGTACATTGGTCCTGTTAGGTACACACACGCTGCTAACTCGCCTTTGTAAACTTTGTTTCATAACCCCTAATTAGCTTGTGTGTGGTCGTGTTACCGAGGTGCTAATTGCCACTTGGGACAGCCAAAGCTGTGGTCGCGGTCCGGATAGCGGGGTGGTCGCGTTAGTGAAACTCTCCAAAGGGAAATAAAGAGAAAAACAATCGGGACATTTGAAAACTGGTCGTCTTTCCGAGGTGGTCGCGTTATAGGGGTGGTCGCCGACCGGGGTTCCACTGTATATAAAGGCATAAAGTCGTGGTGCTTTTTTTCATTTTTCTGATGAAGTTCGTTTGTAGTAGTAACACAGTAGCTCTAGGGACAACAGACATGCATTTCAGTTATTGTTGAGTACTGTGTAACAATATGACTGCATTATTTCTTTCACAAACGTACATGTATTTTTTGTTTTCACAAAGATTAACATTTTGTCAGAAGAATGCCGATTATTTTGGACGATCTGTTTATCATGAGAAACACTTTACATCATAAAGACATCAAACCCATAAAGGTTTCACTGGAGCACACTGTTTCTTGTCCGATGAGCTTGTGATGGCTTCCTCCATACTTACCAGGGCTAATAATGCTATAAAGCGTCGGCCCTGACGGAAAAATGAAATACAAATACATGTACTGTATCATGTACTGATTGGAGTAATGTGTGTGCTCAAATGAACTACATGTTTGCTCAAGAACATGTGGAATTTCTTCATTTTGTTGACCATGTAATTAATCCCTTAACTGTGTAATTTTTTAAAGGGAGACATGCGAAAAATATTGCCCGGCGGTCACAAGTTGTCTGAGTTGTAGCGCCGTCTGTTAATGCACGGTGACACTACGCTATATCACAGGCCCCTGTAGAGCGATTAGTAAGCTTAGAACACATATCTAACCAAAAAACACTAGTTTCTAAAAAACACACCCCGAGCTCACGAATTTATGAGCTCGTGGTGTGTTTTTAGATACGTGTTGTGTTTTTTAGATACGTTTGGTTAGAAAAGTGTTCGAAACTCACTGATAGCTCTACAGGCGCCTGTGATATAGCGTAGTGTCACCGTGTATTAACAGACGGCGCTGCAACTCAGACAACTTGTGCCCGCCGGGCAATATTTTTCGCATGTCTCCCTTTAAGTTCTAATTTTTCTTTCTCAAAAAAATATCCAAAAAAAAGTATTTGGCACACAAGGTTCAAAACGTGATATAACGTCCTACGCACTGTGATGTGCCATTTCCTTACAAGGCGTACCATTACGCCTTACGCAAGCTACGATCCTTGGGTGTTTTCGGGGATTCCCCGGATTTCGTTATGACGTAATATGACGTCTTACCCAGTTAAGGGGTTAAGCATGCAGCAGTTTGACCTGCATGAGAGGATATTGGTTAATAAAGTTGCCTTATTTTGGAAACGTCCTGTAGTATCTTTGGATTTTCAGGTTCTCTATAATTTATTTTCTTTCTATTTAAGGCTTTTCCTTCTGTGTTGAAAATCTTGTTGATTTAATTTGTCACTTTACCTGTTGATGTGATGATTTTGTTTAAAATTTAACTTAAGTCAGGTGTTGACTCGTGAAGCATTGTTACGTATGCTTCCCTATGTACAGCATTTCTACAAAAATGTGTATTTTCATTCTTCAGTGCAGTGTATATGTACTCTATGTTGTTTATATTAATAAAGGACCACGGTATGTGTTCTCTAATGGGTAATTTGGCTGCCGACGTGGAGGGACCCACCTAGCGGGAGCAACACGAACTACAGAAATGCATTACAAAATGTACGTAGTAAATCGGTTCAAAATCACCGACAACGTAGTTAGTCCCTGGGTTGGAGAGTGGCACGGTGGTGCCGGCTGTCGAAAAAAAGTGGCAATACCGTGGTCCTTTAACGCAGACTGAGTCAAAATTAACCCGTGTCTCATCTAGTAGCTAAAACATGTAAAATGAACCGGGAAAATGAAAGGACTTCTAGAAGCCTGTATACACTAAAAGGCATGGAAATGTCTCGATCGAAGTGAAATCCCGCCTGTAGGCCTATGAATTATTTACATTGAGTCAGAATCTAGTCAATGACTAGATTCTCATTGCTTGAAAAGAAAGATGAAATGTGGCTAGGGGAGAGTACACTCGTCCCCAGTGTTTAGCTGGCCGTAGGTATAGACCGGATAACGCAGTGGGTAGCGGTTTGAAACTGCCGGGGGAGTTTAAGGGGAGAGAGGCAAGGACTTGCAATGTGTTTTTTTAGATTCTCACTCTTGGGAACGGCTTATTACTACTTATAACAAATACATACCTTACAATACTTGTACCTCTGCTGTTGTGATGACCCCAAAGAGTGGTTCTCCCTGAAACTGTTGGGAAAATGGACACGGGGTGTTCATTCGTCGGATCATGATATGGAGTCATGTATTGTGCTATTAAATGGTGCTGGTAATTTGAAATATTTCATTTTACCATAGTTACCAGAGAATGATGGAACAGAAGATCACAGTGTGAAGCTGTCTCATTACAAATGAAACAATGTGAATAAAGAAGTCTGTGCGTAGTCAAAGAAACTTGTTCCTTTGCTCATTGGTAACAAGAGGCCCGTAGACCTTTGCCTCAGCTGACGTTCTCAGTGGCATCATACTAAAATTTGAGAAGAGTTTGTTTGTTTGTGGGTTTGTTCATGATTTTCTCCAAGACTAACAGATAGATCGCCCCCAAAGTTGGTATGCACGTGCAGACAGACCTCGGAAGTGTCCTTACAAAGCCTGAATTTTGATATGACTTATAGTTTTCGAAATATTAAGATATTAATGAAAATAACAGTGCTGTTTAGGCCTTTTGACATCACCGACATTTCTGCTGTGTCATCCGTGATGTCATGTGACGAAATGATGTCATTACGTCCACAAGTGCTCCTAATGACGAGACGTGTCTTGCATGACGCGCATCAGAGCTACTTACCCCACTCAACGGGAATTGCCTAGTATATGAAATGTCAGAACATCCCACTACTGATGATGAACCCAGAGGACAAAGGTAACCAGTGGAAATCATCTACCAGGTACATGTATGATGTGACCTGCTCCAGCAAAAGCAGGCACTTGTCAGAATAGAGGAAAGGGTTATAACCCAATGAGGAACCGGACGAACTAAAGTCACGACGTGGCGCTGCGATCGATGTGACCGAAGTTCCTTTTTTCAACGTGATTTCCAGTCATTTCCATTCACTTCTGGCGTGAAATAAACCCTATTTTTTCGGTCGCATGACATTAAAATTTACACCATCTTGTCGCGTATGAAAATTTCTGCAATTTCTTTGCTTTTTTCCTTATGAAATGGTCCATGGACCATGTGCTCACCGGGTTGGACATAATAGTCTAATGACAGAGGGAGGTACATATCAGTTATGAGCAATCTGGGTCAAGTCATTCCCGTGTAGGACTTGGATGATTTTTGGGTTTATGCCACCTGGCGACCATATTGGATGTCCGATTGGGCCGGAACTTCACATGCACATGAAGGTCATCTGCAGGGGCCACATAGCACATTGGAGCGCTTTAGGTCCAAGTCGTTCCGGAGTTACAGCACTTTGATGATTTTCAGGTTACGCCACCTGGCGGCCATATTGGATGTCCAATCGGGCCGAAACTTCACATGCACATAAAGGTCATCTGCACGGGGCCACATAGCACATTGGAGCGCTTTGGGTTAAGGCGTTCCTGAGTTACAGCACTTTGATGATTTTTGGGTTACGCCACCTGGTGGCCACGCTTGAAGTCAAATCAGGCTGAAATTTGACGTGCATGTAAAGGTCATCTAGAGGGAGGTAAATATCAAATTTGAGCACTCTGCGTCAAGCCGTTCCCGAGTAATAGCACGTATTTGATTTTCAGGTTACGCCACCTGGCGGCCATACTGGATGTCCAATCGGGCCGAAACTTGGTATTTTTAAAGGTACCCCTCCAATGCATGTCTACGCAAGATATGAAGTCGCTCTGTGAAATAATGACAAACTGTGGTAGGTTCGTCACTTTTGTCGAACTTTGACCTCTGTGACCTTGAAAAGTAGGCCAAATCAAAAACCCGTTATATATGTTATGTATCCTTATTAGCTACACCTATGATAAAAATTTGGAGATGATTTAGTCATTAGTTCAGGAGTTATTGCACTTTTTGTGTTTTTGGTTTCCGCCACCTGGTGGCCAAACTGAGAGTCGAATCGGACTGAAACTTGGTGTCGTTGGTCATCTGACCTAGGGGTATATATGTACCAAGTTTCAGATCAATAGCTTCAGCGGTTACGAAACGTGCCCTGCTAACGGACGACGCCGGACGCACAACCATTGTATAAGCTCACCACGGTGAGCTAAAAATAAAGAGGTAGGATAGCAATAACCGCAACGTCTTTATCTCATTTTTTCCTGTAGAAAAATGTACAGCAGATTTTTTCATGACGCAATGTCAACACATAAAACGACGTCAATGACGTCGGTTCGGTCTCATCCATCGCTGCGCCGACCTGTCGGGATAAACGGCGGGCGGGTTCCTCATAGCACCTGTACCACCCCCAAGTGCCTCTTCCTGTAGCACCTTACTTCTGATCAGGCCCAAAACATGGTACATTTGCAAATGATCTCTTGATAAATCTTCAAACCGAATTGGAAAAGTCTAGGTCAAACAGCCATGAAATGTGCCACCCGACGATGAAATTTAGCACTTCGACCTCTGTGACCTGGAAAAGTAGGTCAAATTGAAAACTCGGATCTCTTTTGGAGTGATATCGTCTATTGCTGACATCGTCAGAACAGAATACAACTTCTCCCAGCACCGAGAAATATGAACTAAAAAACTATTGCCATCATTTAGTCTCTTGTGTGCTCTGCACTTACTTCACAATTTCAAACTATAATGCTTTAAAATAATGCTGGTTTTCCCATCAATCATCCATTAGAATTTAAGCCATAAGCAGGCCTTTAGATTCCCCTGAAGTCCAGACACCCTCTATTTTTTTACCTTATTTTGGGGACATTTTTCGTCGCGTATTCATCTCCATCTCGTAGCCATCAGTCACCAAGGAGACTGGGTTTTGTAGTTATGAGAGTCATAGAAATAAAGAAAACCCTATCCTTCATGTCTCAAAACTGCAGAAGAGCTATTTATTACACTCCTCAGAAATGCTAGGAGAGCTATTCACTCTTGGGGAAAACTTTAATGACAAAGCTTTTTGTCTTCATGGAGTTTTTGTCTTTTGGAGGGGCTGAATTTGGGGACATCAATTTTGGGGACATTCATTAGCAGGAATTTGGGCGACACCTTATAACGGTGTCGTTTTGGGGGAATCTAAAGGCCTGATAAGGGGCAATTTATAAGGAGGAATATTGAAATGAATGAAAATACTGCGAATTAACTATTGGGTAAATAATACAGGAGGTGTGTAATGCCCACTGTACACGATCAAATTTTTCATCCAAAATTTTTTTGAAATTCAGATTCCGGGCCTATTGGGGCTTCAATGTATAAACCCGCATGTGGCCTTTATTGAGCATATTTAGAAAATTGGATGAAAAATTTGAGCGTATACAGCAGGCATAAGTCTCCCATTTGACATTCATCAAACATAGCAATCTTGCAAAAAATCCCCTAAATTTCTTTACCGGGCTATTTTTCCTGCAAAATGATGCTCTGTTGAACCTCAGGGTCAAATTGGGATGAAACCGAAAGTACTGAGTAGTAAACATTGTTGAAGCTTATTTTCTTTACACTGTGCATGATATCTAACTGAATTTTAGAAAATCATGTAGGTAATGATTTTTATAATCGTCTACCAACAAAGTAAATAGGGAGGGAATTCAATTACTTGCAACAGATTCCAACAAATTAATACGAAGAAATGTTGATCAATGATTCTGTCAGCACATGCATATCATGTGTACATGTAACATCAAAAATTCATAAATTTCAGAACCTTTGGTAATAGTTAACATCTGATAACTTTTCACAGTTTTTTCACCATGATCGGTATGTACATGTATTGTAAAATGATTGTACAGTGTATGTTTAGAATAAAATCATCGCTAAAAATAGAATGAGTTCTCTTTTTAGCTGCAGTTTCCCATGATTTGGCTCCTAAATGCGACAGCAAAACACTTTTGTGTCATCGCACTGAAGGTGTTTTTCATGATTATTGTAATAGTAATGAACGCTAGCCCCTAGCTTCATGAATAGGACAATTGTATTTTAAACTAAAGGAAAACTCACTCAAGAATGAACTCTAGCATGACTAGTTTACTTTTGAATATTGTACTCCTTTGAGAAAACTCTTGAAACAAATTTCATTTTTTGTCACAGGGCAGAAAAAACCATTACGGACATCCCATCAGTTTCATCGGCCCTTTTACTTCTACTTGCAGAACAGCCTGGCACATGAAGTATTTTATGTGTGGCAGTGCAGTATTGTCCGCAAAGGGGACAGAAAATAATGTTACACCAGGCACAAGAAGAAATCAATTATTGCTCTCGGGCAGCAATAATTGCTGTCATACAGTACTGTATGACAGCAATTATTGCTGTCTGACAGAATGACTATCTGACAGCAAACTTTCGATAGAAAACTGTCACGTGGAGCGGCACCTTTAATCACTAAGTGACTTCATCCAAATGATCATCTGATCATATTTGATATCATTTAGATGGTTAGACGATGGAAAAGAAATTGGCAATCTCTTTAAAGATGCCACAGTAAGATACTTCATTATGAACCAAAGTCAGGTTACATCACCTAACTACTGGCATCAACGCAGCAATGAAACTCAACGAAAAAAATCACGTTTTTTTCCCCGAAGTTATGATCACTACCACTGTATGCAATCATACAGATTCTCTGCCCACACAGTGAAAATTTCCACATGGACAGGAACTTCAGAAACCTGGTCAAAATGAATTTTTGGATATGAACAACAAAGCCTCAATTCAATGTGGAAAAATCGCAATTATTCGAGAAAATATTCTAGTAGTGATTCTTCATAATATTAACATAACTTGTTCCCAAGCTGACCATCAATTGTATAGCTGATTGGAAGACCATTGGCATTTTACCGAATACGAGTGAAAAGGTTCAATACAGACTTGGACTCCTTCGTTGACCGTGTTTTGCTGAACACGTTCCAGAACCTGAGGGTTTCATCTCCAGCACCAGTGACAATGGCCTCACCATCAGGAGACATGGCCTGAAAAATCCAAAACACATTGAGATGAAAAGGAGGTCTTACACTAAACAGGTTCTTCCTGCAGTATCAACTTTCTGTACATGAAGCAGGTAACGCAAGGCCAACGGAAACACAAATACATGTAGCAGTGTTCTAGCCAGAAATTTGTCCAAACAGGGTGGGATTGACTGCATTTTCCTGTGATTTTAAGGCCCTGGATTTTCAAACAGTGCAATGCCGTCAGCTGACAATTTTTTAATCACTTTTGCCAAATATATATATATTTTTGCTTTTACTTACCAGATAGAGAACTCTGTATGAATGTCCAGTCAATTTGGCAATTTGAGCTAACGATGGATACTTCCACACCAGAATCTGATTCTGTGAATAACCATGTGTACTGACCTGAAACACAAAGACAAGGTGTCATGGAAGGGGCAAATGAAATATCCACGATGCATATTCAGTGTGGTGATTCAAACACAAAATTATTTTATTCGTACGCGATTTTACTCAAGCATAACTAATCGTGTTGACTATTTTTGCAGTTGTTTAGGCAAATAGAAGGAGTGACAGCTTATTTCGTAATCACCTGTCACCCCTTCCATTTACCTGATGAACTGCGAATGCGACGAGTACCATTAGTTATGCATCAACGACTTTGCGTACGAATAAAATAATTTTGTGTTTGAATCACCACACTGATATTGTCAGTCGCTCGGCCGAGGCCAGGACTGCTCAACTCTACAATGAATTCTCTTGATATAAAAGGCTGCACTGAATTGAGATGGTTGAGAATATTGGGCAACCCAACTTACCAGTTCATTAGCATGTTTCGACCAGGCTAGATTGCACACTTGGGATCCAGTATCAACACACTGCAACGGCTGCCCAGTGAGAGTATTCCAGAAACGTATACAACGATCAGCCGTGCCGCCACCGCTAGCTAACAGTCCATGCTGATGCGGTGACCACGCGATCGCCTTGACGGCGGCTAAATGCTCTGTGTAGGTCTGTACCGGACTTAGGTTGGTCATGTTCCAAACAAAGAGTTTGTTGTCGTTTCCTCCAGATGCTAAATGCTGGTGATCAGGTGACCATTTTAGACCACAGACCTGAAAGTTGAAAGAATTCATTGAGGAACACTCGAATGGGGACCTGGAGGAACTAACGTCACGATGTGGCGCTGCGACCGAAGTTTCTGATCCTAACATAACGTTATTTCCATTTATTTCTGACGTGAAGACAACCCTTTTGTTTCGGTCGCCTGGCATTAAAATTCACATCATCTTGTAGCAGATGAAAATTTCTGCATTTTTTCGGTGCTTTTTTACTTAAAATGAAATGGTCCATGGACCATGTGGCATTGTGCTCACTCGTTTGGACATACAGTGTAATGACAGAAAGAGGTACATGTCAGTTATGAGCAATCTGGGTCAAGTCATTCCCAAGTTGCAGGACTTCAATGATTGTTGGGTGATGCCGCCTGGCGGCCATATTGGATGTCCGATCGGGGCAAAACTTCACATGCACATAAAGGTCATCTAGAGGGAGCCACATAGCACATTTGAGCGCTCTGGGTCAAGTCGTTCCTGAGTTATAGCACATTTGATGATTTTCAGGTTACGCCACCTGGCGGCCATATTGGAAGTTTAATCAGGCTGAAATTTGACGTGCTTGTAAAGGTCACCTAGAGGGAGGTAAATATCAAGTTCGAGAACTCTGGGTCAAGCCGTTCCTGAGTTATAGCACTTGGTCGATTTTCAGG
>NMRB01001015.1:202632-221091 GCA_002633025.1 Notospermus geniculatus | reverse complement strand
AATAGGATAACAACGTTTACAGCATTGTACAAAATCTAATAACAATGGATATATTTTACTGACACAGCTAAAATCTGGCATGGCAACTGCCACTAAGAAAGGCTGGGAGAGGGGCGGTAAAAGACTGATCCGGCAGACGATCCAATTCATCTGAAAAAAGACACATTTTACTGCTGTAGACAATTTGATTATGTACAGAGGCAATGAGCCCGTAAATCCTGAAAGTAGGTACATGTATTTCTGAATGAAGGCCTTGACCCACTTTAAAGTTACAATACAGAAATTATGAGTTGCATTCATTATGAAGCACCCTGTGAAATATCCCGAGGCGAGTCGAGTATATTCCGAGTAGTTCCGACCACCGTTCGGAACATTCGTAACACTTCGGGTCTTCCCGTCAACTTCGCTATGACGTTCTGACATGTCTGAGAGATGGCGGTCGTGCGCGCGAAGCGTGGAATTCGTGCGACAAAATCCTGCCGGATCCTACATTTATTCAATGATTAACGAACGATTGGAATGAATAACATGAATAGTAAAACAACAGGGCTTCATAAAACGCCGATTTCAAGGTGGTAGCCAAAATAGTTTTTGTGTAAAATGATTTTTTCAATGCAAATTTTTGGACGACAAGAAGACGGTCGTCGTGGTCGTCGCTGGCGTTTTAGCTTCCGTGTGCACCGGGATGTTTCCGTCTGTCTGGTGTCTTCAATGCTCCGGTGTCGTTCGAGATTTTAGGGCACAGCCGGGAGGGTTTTAACAGTGTTAGCAGATCCTGCTATGTGCCTACTTGGCCTAGCTACCTTGTCTGCCTGGGGTGTCACACCCCAGGTGTGCTACACCCCCACCGAGGAAGGTAGGCCTATTATAGGCCTAGGCCTAGTGAGATGATGATCGCATGGTAGGTAGGCCTAGGTCTACCGACTGTAGGCTAGGCTAGCTTGTCCAGTTGGAGTTATGTACCCTTCCCTTCCCTTCCACCCTGCTACAATGTGCCTACATTATGTGAGAACCAGCTCTCCTAGGCCTAGATCTACATGTACCAATAGTTGTTGGTTTTTTATTAATAGGCCTCTATGCAGTAGGTCTACGCCTATTTGGGCAAAACCTTGGCCTATATCTAGGCCCATACTACGTATTATAGGCCAAAATACTAGTATGTTGTTTGCTGGGAAAGAATGTTGCCAGGATTCTTGCATTCTAAAATATGTGTTACTATTTCAGATTACAGCAGTCGTCCAGAAGATCACGACAAGCTTTCAAATCTCCAGTGAGCAATGGGTCCATCATGGTGGATGGTTCAGGAACCAGAATAATATTTATCCTTTGATGGAAATCAACTGTCATTTATTATACAGAAACATATAAGGGTTACCTGTTTTGTCCTGTGAAGCTATTTTCATAAATTTGCACTGTCCGTCTGGCCTGAAAGGGCAGAGGTTCCCTGTGAACAGCACCTATAGCTTTTTCAAGAGAATTTCTGAACACATGAACATGCGTACCTATTTATAATTACTGCACAATTTTTTGTTCAGTTTTATGATTTGATGATATGATGTCATGATTTCTTGATTGTTGGTATATACATGTACTAAGCAGGTTCGAAGGCCAGCTACAGATGCCAAGCAAGTGGGTGAAGAAAATAGAGAAAGTCTCCAAAAAGAAATCAAGAATTTGGAAGAGAAGGAGAAGGATGTCAGCCGACAGATAGAGCAACTTCATGAAGAGTATGGATCAGCTAGAACATGTAGAATTAGAGTTTCATTATCAAGTACATGTACTTGCATTTATACTGGCGATGTCTTTGAGCAAGAGGCCCTTGAAAGCCTGTACATGTATACGTGTTTTTCATTTTTGGCCAATAACCATATGATATAATAAAATATTTGATTGGGAATGAAGTAATGGCTTTGTCATCCTTTCATCTTCCTGTCATCTCTCATTCTTATATTTTATTAATACATGTNTTTGTGGTGGACTGTTTTGGCCCCACCTGCTGCTGCACATATACAGTTTCTCTGCAGCATTATTTTGTGCAGCTGTGTGAGACTTTGCTTCCGTGTACCAGCCTGTTATATCAAGCCTTGCCAACTGAAAGGCCATTTGACTGGTACAATCATGGGTCCTACATGTTACACTATTAAGCATATGTGACCCGGCGCAGCAAAATGAGTCGGAAGTCGCACAGAAGAAGACCGAAGCAACCAGACAGCAACCACAGAAATCGACCAAGTCAAATTTCACAATGGGCAGACAATCCTGAAATCAGCGAACCGTTGGTGTCACCTTGGACATGTTGGGTCTTCTTATGTTTGGCGTGCCGGGTCACATATATTCTGCGGCTAATATGACGAAAGTTTAAGGCAGAACAAAGGTGAACATGCAAAAAATGTACTCTGCTTTAGAGCAGCAGGCCTACGGAATTTTCTTTGAATCACATCATTTTCTGACATGTTCGGTGTTCTAAAAGTTCCAAGAAGTAGCGTGTTCATTGTCTCTTTGCATTTTGTTGGCATTCCACACTGTTAAAAATATCTGTAAATTTACAGCAGAATTTTCACTGCAAGGTTGCTGTAAAACATTTCACTGCAAACTGCTGTTTTTTTCACTGGAATTTACCAGCAAGATTACAGTTTCTCAGTTTTAAAGACAGCATTTGTTGTAGAATTCATCATACAAGTTTGCTGTCAAAATACAGTAAACGGGTGGTGTCAAAATACAGAAAAGTGCTGTGTTACTCTGCTGTCAACAAAGTGCTGTCAGCACTGCTAACAGTGCATTAAAGCTTTTACCGAGGTATGGTGCAGGTGTGTCGCAATGCGACAGCCTTCTAGTTGTGAAACTACTGAAGGATGACTGGTGCTCAACCGGGGACGCGTTCATTTCTGATCAGTCGCTTCAGCTGTTAGTCCGATTTGTTTGTTTCCGAGTTGTCGGAAACCACGAAAGTTTCAAGAAGGCGAGGTCTCCCCAATCTTCCTGACGTGAAACATCCTTGACCCTTTCAGTGCCAGTGGTTAATCAACATCCAAGTGGTGAAATCGTGCAGGAACCCTGTCACATTCACTCGAAAGGTTTCACTGACAGCTTTACATGAATCCCAAAGCATCTGACAGGGGGTCAAATCCTTGGCACCGAAATCCTGTGACATAGGTGTTCATTGGCAAGCCCTCGACACTGAGGTCTGTCCAATGAATACCTGTGTGACGGATCTCTGGAACTATCTCAAGTGTTGTCATTTCATTTTCGACCGAAATAATTTGGACAGTGAACATGTTGAAAGTACGAAAGCCCAGAATGCTCATTCAAAATTCAATACTGAATTTTGAGTTAGTATTCTGGGCTTTCGTATGAAAGGGCTAAAGGAGGTCTGTTGACCAAAGAATGATAATCCGTAGTATTTTCTCGTTTCGAAGTCATGATGGTGGTTATTACCGTTCATTTACCATCGAATCTTGTCACTTACGATTGTCAATCACATTCCCCAGTCAGGATGTATCGTATAGTGCCTCGGGATCACTTTCTGTGAATCAGTATAGATAGAGCTTCTGTTGTTGACGGGATCGATATCGCGGTAGTTCGGCATGTGGTGCCATGTTGTGTGTTGCCAGCGGTTCTTGCGGTCAGCAGGCGGGTAGAGCTGAACTGTTTTCAATCCTCTTTTGTCTGATTTCATTGGGTGTCCCGGATGAGACTGGCTGACACCTCTTGCCTGGCCGCTGCAGCGGTAGAAATGAGAAAATTTCAGACGTGTAATCATGGTAGTCCGCAGGGAAATTGGTAAAGGGCGTAAGGCAAGTGTTATATCTGCCAGTGTTTCATTGGGTCACTGTGTCCCCCTTATTGTTTGGGGAACGCTGGCAGATAGATCGACATGTTTCTCTGTGTGTCCCCTATTGTCAAGTCGCAGCTTATTCCGTCAGACAATAGGAAGAGAACACTCACAGATGGGGAACACTGGCAGATGTTACACCGGGTTCACATAGAGCTACACTGTACACGGATATGCCGGCGAAGAATGGCTTCACAAAGGCTCCATGACCATGAAACCTTTGTTTGCAAGCCCTCTCCGTCCGTGTAGGTGTATCCCCACCCTGTCATGCGTGTCCTAACGCGGACTTTATTATGAACGTGAACTTACTTCGACAGTTGAAATAAAACTTGATTCAGTCGCTTCTTCTGATCCTGGCTGTCTCCCATCATTCTGGATGCAGACACCGATTGGAAAAACTTCACTGCCAGATCTCGCTCTGAAAAGAAATGAAACTGTTTCTAAACTATCCACTTGTTTACTGTCTGTATGTCTTTCTCAACAAATTTGACGAGGCGTATCAAAGTATTTGTTTTGTACGTAATCTCAGAGTTATTCTGATCACCTTCATCCGTGGCATCATCCAGCCACTTGTTGACGGCGACTTTGGCGTCTGTTTTGTAAACCATCTTAGGCTGTCCAGGACCTTGTTTCCCTGCTCTTTGGGCAGCAAAGATCGCCTTCTCGATTGCTCGTCTCTCACAAGGCGCAGCATTTTCTAGAAGCTCCTGCGCCTTCCTCTGAAGGCCTGGGTCCAGCGAACGTTTTATAGCCTCTTCCTTCGCTGCCTGTGCTGGTTTTGGTCTCGCTGGTGACTTGGCTGGTAGGCGCGGTGTTGTTGATTTTGCTGGTATCACGGTTTTGGCCCGGGCGGGAACTGGTGTGGCGCATGCTAGTTCAGGAACTATATAAACAAAGGAGAGGATACAGCCGTCACTTTACTCTCTCTTTCCATAATTATACTCTTGTTGCTGGGAAGCACACATGCGGGAGTCTCAGTGAGGTATCACAGACATGTATTTGTATGTGTGCTGCCAGCTGGACGGTCGCTCACTATTTGGGACCTTGTTCACGAAGCTCTTGTAACTGAGTGGGTAAACTATTGTCAATTTGGGGGAACCTATTGTTCATACCATCATCCTGACGAAAGATCTGCGTGCCCTTAGTTACGGGTGCTTTGTGAACAAGATCCCTGGGCCGATATTCATAAAACTACCGTACTTAAGTCAAAGTGTGATACTAGTACTTATCTTTTGTGTTGAGCAAAGGGTAAGTGTCACACTTTGACTGAAGTATGTTTATGAATATGGACCCTGAAGATTACCAGTGCCTTATAGCTAACATTTCTTCTACCAATGTCTAAAATGAGAAATGCGTTTCGGCTTTCATAAACCTACTCTGTCATGTCTGTAAAAACGTCAGATACTCGAAAAATCAAACGTTGATAGAGAACAGAAGAATCTTTTTTTCACACAGAAGAAGACAAAATCGACAGAAACACAAAACATAACATCAGTCTGAGAACATGTAAAAGAATGTCCTAGATTCTTCAAGAGGCACCTTCGCTGTCAATGGTGAAGGGCTTTCTTTGATAAGACACTTACACTGATAGTTCCAACAACACACAGTAACAGAAAAGGTCCTACTTCAGGTACATTTCACTGACAAAATTGTATGTGACACAGATAAATGTTGCTTTTTTGTGCAAAGTTTCTTTTCTAACTATGAATAGAAGGTACATTTGACTGTTTCGACAGGTACAAACATTTCATATAACATGTATAATGACACCAACATAGATGAGAACACCACGATATTACCAGGTATAATACCTACGATTTATGCGAGACATTTTTCTTTTCTTTTCAGGTAATTTACTCCTGACTGGTTCTGGTACTACAGCGAAAAATGATCAAGAACAAGCTGATTGAAGATCAAAGTTGCTGCTCTGCTGGAAATAATACGCTATGGCCGCCTTATGGGCCGGAAGGATCGTTGGTGCAGAGAGTTATCACTACTGTTCTACACTTGTGATGAAAATTTTGTCATCTGCCTCTATATTTGCATAATTCGCCATTGGCAGTGTTATCACCCACGACCATTATTGAATATACATGTAACTGTTTGATGTGAATGTCGGACTGCTGGTGATCAGAAAATAGCATCACCGGTGTTGCCTGTCTCCCACAAGACATGAATAAAATGACCATTTTCTGTATTACCCTCTGAATTCAACTTACTTTTCGGTAGCTGCTCTGATTTGACAGAGAGATCTGATTTTGCGGAGTGCTTGCTCGCTGAAATGAAATTGATATTACATGTACATGTTATCAAAAATAGATGGTGTTTATCTATTTTTGATGTTATTCACTTTCGATATGCATGATGTCATAGCCCAGACGGGAGTTTTGTAGTCCTAAATGTGTTTTCTGTCAACCTACGACTAGTATTGTTGATGTTGATGTATTAATACAGTACATCGCTCAGGCCTACCCTCATCTGTTCGTACCCTGGTCCGTCATACGGTGTCGGCCAATAAAAGAGGGAGCGCTGTAAGCGTCTTCTATGAAAACGGGCTTGTGGTAATCGACTCGACGCGACGCGACCACTCGATGACTCGATGGTTGCTAGGGAAGCTTCAAAACGCGCAAATCGGCCACGTAGGCCTAGTGATTACACCAGTATGGGTAAAGTTATGCACTTTAACAGAGAATTCTTTAATCAAAAACACTTTTAAATTTTCAAATCTGGTGAATAATAATATTGGGCCGCAACCATCACGCATTTCCCCTTGCCTTGATGCACATGATTGCTTAATCTGTCCTTAATAGAGGACTGGAATGGCCCACTTATAACCAGAGGTGTGCAAGGCGCAATTAGGTCAGTGGCTCAGATCAACCCATCCTGAACCCCTGATGTGGATCAACCAGATGATGCAAATTTATTTAAATGAGTCAAAGTGGGAAGGTGTATTTCTGCAACAAATTTTCTAAGGCACCGGTTAAATGGTCAGTGTACTTAGCCCAAATACCGCCCCCTAGCAACCATCGAGTCATCGAGTGGTCGCGTCGCGTCGAGTCGATTACCACAAGCCATGAAAACGTAGGCTCCGTATTTTTGATGACTACCACAGTACATTGCACTGGCCTGGCCTAGTCTAGCTCCATTGCACGTGTGATCCAAAAGTGTTTTTTAAACGTCACCCACCTTTACTTTCCCTTGAAGTGCCGCGAGCAGAACCGTCATTTGAAGCGATCCGTTCTGGGATCTTCCAGTTCATAAACATCTGAAAAGAGAATATTTTCTAGATATCAATTTCCATGTTCGTGTTGCGTTTTCCCAGTCATTCACTTCTTTTCTGGAGGTTTATTTTGACGTCCCAATTCTGCGGGCCTACTGCTGTAAATAAGTCAAGAAACTGGAGATGCGATGTGCGGTTGTGATGTGAAAAAAACGTCATCGACAGAAGTTTTCTGATAATGAAAAAACTTCTCTCTATACCCGTTCTTATTCTACATTTTGAAGTATGAATATTCCTCGGCCAATTAATAGGTAGAGGTAAACATGTTCATCGTGGTTTTATTCCATTATTGGCATATTAGCAATATTAACCGGTTTATTTTTTGTCTGGACTAACACTTGTCGTGTTTATCACAAATATTTTCATTTGGCTCAATATTTTCCTCTGGCTCATTGACGCTTATTCGAGTTGCTACCGGTATTTTCTTGTGTAGTGTTGTTATTGACCACTTAAGTTAAATTTCTGCCAGGTTTCTCTGGCGGAAATCCTTTTGTGGACCCGTCAAGGGTCTGTTGTTTCTCAAGGGCCTCATGACAGCCCTTGGTCATTATCCCAGCTTAATTAGTCCGCTCAACACATATCCTCCTGGGGTTCTGCAGTGTCTGCAAAGGGCCAGTCAGGCATTGATTCCCTGAGCACTTGGCCCTGGGCAGCCAATCATAGCGCGGCGTGGCCAAGCTCACCAGCCCCTGGGCCCCAGGGCGCCATTCACACAGTCCCGACACTCCTATTTTGAAGGAAGCAGGACCGTCCTTGTATTTCTGCCCCCCCGGGCTAGTTCACTCTTGTGTTTTCTTCAACCCAGGAGGGGCGCCACAGACACGAATCCTTTACTGTATTTAGTTCGAATATTACTGAAAATGAATAGTTGAGATCCGAAGTAGACGAAGCGCGCAGCGGCTATCTTGTCAAAGCATTTATGTCCCCATTTGACGCCCTCGATGTATTTAACATGTCCCCATTTGACAGTGTCCTCGTTTAGTATGTATGTAATCAATGCCAAACTACCACCGACCGTGGCAATGGTGGTTGCATCTGCGTCACTCTCCACATGCTTCGTCTTTATTTGGCGTCGATGAAACTAGTATCTCGTTCTCTGCGGAGGACAGGTGGTGGGTAGTAATCAAAGTTCATTAGCCTTCGGTATCTGCTTACTTGGTCTGTCGTCCGTGACGGCGGGAGTTCATTAGAAACATAAGTGCTTTGGGAGTTGGCTCACCATCATGTCCAGACGGGTGTTCGACAGAGGTTATTATAAGTACGGTATCATGAGAAGTTACTGTTTACCTATGACATTGATTAGATTGAAATGGAGATTGTGGGTCCAATTGTATCATGTTGACGTTTTTTTTCTCTTCCCCGGTCATTATTGTAATTAAACAGTGCTAAAAAGAGACGGGGATTGCCGACTCCCTGTTGACGTGTGGGCGACTCTCAGGGCGGATGTCTAATCGCCCGTTTAGCCTCCTATAATCCTACCACTACTAAAGGTGTCTCTGTACCAGAGTCTTTTCTCGAACGAGTTGGCTCAGGATAACTAGAGATAGTCGTTTGTAAGGAAATCAACAATAAGCCTTTTCACGGATAGCATTTTGTGCGTAATACGCATGCGCGAGAGGTGCATTGTGGGAACGAAAGGGGGCAGATTTGCCCCCTTTCGTTCCCACAATGCACTTCTCGCGCATCACAAAATGCTATCCGTGAAAAGGCTTATGGTGAATCGAGAGCCAACCCCTGAGCCAACTCGATGAGAAAACTCATTTTAGGCGTTAATAGGCCTACAGTAACGTCTAGTATTTGGAACACTCTCGCTGGCCTACTCGGCATTTCATTTGTTGTAGGCCCCTGTCAAAAAAGACATGCTTACGTATTTTCTTCCGTTCCATTCAACGGACGACCGTCCGCCTAACATTCCTCCTTTCTCCCCGGGAATAGCACCACGAACCCGAACGACAATTCGCCTCTCCCCTTGGAACAAACGGCTCCATCGCTTCGGTGTTATTTCTAGTTGCATATCGACTTATTATAAGCACATTTGTAATGGTAAATATTTGTTTCTCCCATAGAAAATGCACGCGATTGGCTTCGCGTTCGAGCTCCAGTGAAATTCGTCGTCGGATTCCACCGAGTCGTTGAATGTTCGTAAAACTCGAAGACAAGTTTGTTATAAAATTGGTTTGTGTCTCTAAGCGCAAGCATTAATATTGTTCCATTCTTAATACGTTTTAGAACACACGTATATCACCATCCCATGGGGAAAAGTTATGGCAAGAAGCTTGAATTCCTCAAAGAATAGGAAAGTCGTCCTACAGTAGTTTATCTACTTTTATCATCGGCAACAACCAAAGTGTCTCAGGTTATTCACGTATTTAAAATCCACTGTGCACATTTATGTAGTCATTTCGTCCACATTTTACTAAGTATCTTCACAAATTTCGACTGTTCGGGGAATTATAATTCACTGGAAACGCACTTCGTTGGCAAAATCCTTCCGAATGCATTACGATGATTAGCTTAAATTATTATTCTCTTCGGCCGTGCTAGCCATTAATATTACCCGACATGCCCTAAGTCCGGTCGTTGGCAAGCTATCCAGAAAGTGGAGGGTCAAAGCTTATCCTGCACACGAAAGTCCCGAGTCTTAAACACTGGCATGACTGGACTTGGTCCTAGTTGCGCAGCACCGTGCTGTGAACCCACACAACCGTCAAAGTCACTGAGGTCATGACAAACCAACTACCGCTAATGGAATGCTTCGAAGTATAACCACTTGTATAACATTTACTGTTAAAAGTTTAGGATCGATTAAGGAAAATTTGGGATGCGTAAAATCGCTCAGAGCGACGATTCGGGCCTTAGATAATCACGAGGCGAGACAGGTATTATTGATACAGTTGGTTGACTTGGAAAAAACCTGTCATTAGCCGAGCAGGAACTTGGTGAGGTAGCGTCCTCAGTGAGGGCAATTATCTTTTCAACTTTAGTCGGCCTGTGGTTGATGATTTTTGGCTCAGTGTTGTGGGATATCGAGGTAGTCGTTGCTGGAGATGACAGTCTTTAGCATTTCATTATCTTGCGACTTTATCTGACGACGTGACCTCTGAGTAGCACCACAATCGTGACAATAGGCTAAATATGAGCATCTTAGAATAATTGCATTTCCTCGTATACGTCCATCACGGCGGTCAGCTCACAGGCGTATCGATGCGGTTGTAATGTCTATCCAATTATCTGTGCTAGGTCTGTCGGTGTCAGTTCGTTATGTCTTGTTTCTCCGGTGTGGCAGTCCCCAGCAGTGGCCTTCCCATCCAGATACTAAATTCCGGTGTCTTTATGAGGGTTTCTCATCACGACACACTAGGCATAGCGTGAAACTTTTCTACGGATCTTGCTCGTCTCAGTGTCAGCCATAACTACATGTAGCTGCTCAAAGACACAGCGTGATCGCGGGGGTCGTGATTCCGTACTATTTCAAAATCATGTAAAAAAAAACTCCATTCCAAATGCAAGTTCGCGCAGTGTTCACTCTTAACTCCATGCACCTGAATTCCTAACAGTTTGAAAGTACGTTTCCCTTAGCGACTGATCTTGAATTCAGAGATTATCCCCTTCTACCTTGAAATCACCATTTACAACGTGTGAGAAACGAAGATCTCTCGTACGTATGCAAAATATCAAACAAATGCCCAGCAGGGTAAGTAAAAGGCTATTACGGGAATTCGCCTCGGGAGACAAGAGCTGGTCTCCACGCTACTATACCGAAATACATTCCTAAGAAAATATTATTGGTGCTGGGGTTTAAAAGGTATTATATTTTCCATAATTATTAAAACCCATTTAGTTCGCATACTTGCACTGAAATCCGGAGAGTGACGGACTTGTTTAACCAATCCCCCAATTTGTCATTTGGTTCCTGGGCGGAAACGCGTTTAGGCTGAAGCTACCTTACCAGGGAAAGTAGGAACGTCTCCGCCATGTCCGCTGCTGAAGAAGTATAATATTAGTCGAATGTCGACAAGCCCATGTCTCCAAATCACAATTCGTGACAGGAAGGCGCTGGTGACGTGAGAGTTTTGTCGTGCGAGTTGGTTCCTGGGAAAAACCACAGAAAAACTAAAAACTATCGGCAGTTTTGTGTCGTTTGTTCTCGGCGAAAGTCTGAAGAAAGTAGCAAGTGGTGAATTCTCGGCTATCTCACGGGGAGCAGCGCCAATAGTTTGCCTGGGCGCCATTTTTCATCGACAGTCCGTATTTTGGCGCCCTCCCACCGGAAATTCGTCGTCGATGTACACAGTAAAAAATATAGTGTTAAAGGGCCTCTAGAGGCAGCTCGCCATTAGGCTACTATCAGTACCGGTTCTTCAGCTAGGCGGCGCCACTTTAACGTTAATCACCATTACGAGGTATTGAACCTGGGTTTTCCCCGGGGTTTTCCCCAGCCATGCTGGGCTGCCTCTAGAGGCCCTTTAAGGTAACACTGAAAATGGGTGTTAACTTTAACACCGATTATGAGTGTCCAATAGCTCCCAACACCAACTTTTGGTGTTATGTTTCTAACACCGTACGGTGGTGTTAAGTTAACACCCACATGCAATAAAAATATTTTTAAATACATGCTGAAAACCTGTCTTTCTCATAAATGTCGATAAAAAACTGTCGAAAAAAGGTTCTATTCGGAGAAATAAAACGAGAAAAAAAATGTGCTTCCGACGGGTTTCGAACCCGGGGCCTTCTGCATCGCAGGCACTCTCCTGATCCACTACACCACGATTCCACTTGACAAGCAGAGGAGAGATTTTGCTATAAGAATATTAAACTTAGGATTTTATACTTATAACCTGCTTCAAAACAGCCAGAAGGAAGAGGCAAGCAAAGTTGCAATGATCTCATAACTTAGTCTCGAAGAATTTCTTTTTGGAATGGAGAAATCAGCAAATAGTTATCAGTGGTAGCTAACACTACTTTATAGTGTTAGACTTTTACTTTAACACCATTAATGGGTGTTCAAAAAGGTTAACACCGATGGCTAACACCAATTTTAAGTGTCAAGCATCCCCTAACACTATTTATGGGTGTTAAACATTGTTAACACCGACCTTCAACACTTAGTAATAGTGTTAAAATGTCTTAACACTCTTTTTAACACTGATTTCTAGTGTTATCAGACAGTTAACACTACTTTTGGGTGTATGGTTAACACTACTTTTTTTACTGTGTAGTTCAGGGTCCATATTCATAAACCTACTTAAGTCAAAGTATGATACTTATCTTTTGTGTTGAACAAAGGGTAAGTGTCACACTTAGACTTAAGTAGTTTATGAATATAGGCCCAGGACTACATTATGACGTACAGTAATCATCATGGTAATCTTGCAAAATCGTGAAGAAAGGGTTTGAAGAGAGTCGTCTTATAATGCATAGTTTATGAACCGAATTCTTTCAGTTACTTGGCCTTATTTAATTCGTTAGTTTTAATCTTTACGGGCCCCATCGCAGCAGGTTTGAGATTTAAATCATGTAATCTTCTGTCTTGCCGACAATAAGACTTTCTGAGGGTAATTTGGGGTGTTAGACAAAGTGCGTCTCCACGGAGATGGATGTCTCTCTTCCCCCAGAGGTGACAATTTCTAAATCGCCCAGGTTTTAACATTCGCTTACCATCCGGTTTACCTGTTTACAGGTCGTCGCCCTGCTCCTAAAGATCTCTTTTGTGCCACGCTGGAAACATGTTTCCAACATTTAGAGCAACATAACGTCACCTGGCAGGACCCACGTTGTCTTCTATGTAGGCCTAAACATGTAAAGGGGGAAGGAATTTGCCAACATGCTGTTCAAATGTTTCTGTAATTTGATGGATTGGCAGTGTTCAGGATCAAAAGATCATGTTGCTCAGGAACTTTGTTCAGATGTTGTCGGCGTACGCTCAGCTTTGGTCTCAGTTATAGCCTACCTACTATTATGAGAATATCATACGCGCCCGCAGATAGGATAGAGTTTTTTTGTGAGGGTAGGAAAAAGACCCCTTCCAAATCAATTGTTATTATTGGCTACCAGGCACTCATTGCCTGTACACTCAAAAACGCCTTCATGTTTACAAAACAAAATGGCGGAAAGCGAAATGCTTCTTCCTTTCAATACATTAGAAAATTGAACTGAGCCTCTAAAACGCTTCAAGTTGCAAACAGAATATCAAAAACTCGATACTCACGGTGGGTGTAATCCCGTCCACTTCACCCCGGGCTAAAATACAATCTTACACTCCTATTTTTTAAATCTATGCTGGAACTTTTTCCCGTTTCTTGTCCGTTTTCACTGTTAGTTTCTAAGGATAAAAGTGGATTTGCTTTCGCTTGAGGCCTCCACAGGGAAAATCCACGGGCCTACCTATTATAAAACTGGTAGAACACACAGTAGGCCTATGTATGAGGTATAAAAGCTTATAGACAGGGCCTTTGACAGTATGTCTGTCTCTCATTATCCGGGCTCAATCACCGATACCTTAGGCATGAATACTTATAAATATATAAACGAGTTCTTTCGGTCTATATAACAATTTACTTTTCGGTTTAGCGGGTTGGTAAAATAGTTTCTTTGAATTTGATAAGACTGTAACCAGTGGGATGTCTAGAATATGATTGTCTTTCGTCATCTGATCTGGGAAGAGTCCCCGGTGAACTGTCTTAAACATAAATCCTCATGGATTCGTATTCAAATGTTTTTTTTTCGAAATGTGATTTATTCATGCATCCAGCGATATATAGAGCAAAATGCCCCTTTTGGTTCTTTATAATGCTCGTCGTGCAGGTCAAAATTTTCATCAGAGTTGCTGAATATGCTTGATAAAATCTTAGCCGTTGGTCTACAGTACATGTTCACATTTAAACCTTGGCACTGAGTAAGCATTTCCAAAAAAAGGGGGAACGAGAAATTTGACTGTGTAGGCCCATGGTGGGCATAAGTATGTTGTGGTTTGGGCGACCAGTTGTCAAGGACCAATTAGGCGAAAAACCCATTGCTCTTAAATCTGCAATGGTTCCTCTAAAGTTTGGAGGCCCATCCGGGGCCTCTTCAATCGAACATTTCTTAACAAATAGACATGACATTGACAGGTCTACGGCGCCCGGGAAGGGACATGGAAATAAAAAAAATATTATCTCGTATATAGTCGACTTTTATCACGTATATAGTCGACTTTTATCTCGTATTTGGTCTTGTCTACAGTACATGTTCACATTTAAACCTTGGCACTGAGTAAGCATTTCCAAAAAAAGGGGAACGAGAAATTTGACTGTGTAGGCCCATGGTGGGCATAAGTATGTTGTGGTATGGGCGACCAGTTGTCAAGGACCAATTAGGCGAAAAACCCATTGCTCTTAAATCTGCAATGGTTCCTCTAAAGTTTGGAGGCCCATCCGGGGCCTCTTCAATCGAACGTTTCTTACCAAATAGACATGACATTGACACTCCAGGTCAGATACGGCCATGATTCTTTCATTTTGGAGTCAATGTTGCCAGAGAGTCTCTCATATTGTATGACACCAGTTTTAGTTTGCGCTCAGGTCATGTCAGCCTTTCAAACTATGGCCGCAACGTTGTTGATCACAACCAATCTCAAAGCCCAGAGATACGGAGTTCCGTGTTTTCGGTTGCTCCACTTGTACGTGAAACCGTGTGACTCTGCGTTGGAGATTGGATCAGAACCTCCAGCTCGCCGTTGGCCAACGCACCAACCTCTTGGCCATAAACATGATGAAGGATGACCCCTTTATGACCCTCGGGTTGAGGCCTTGTCATCTCGGAAATGTGCAGATGGCTCGCCGGAGATTCTGATTCTGTCCGCCATGGGCAGAATAGGGTACGTTCTGTGAGCTGCTGCCGGAACGAAATATTGCGAATTCATGTCTTTGAGATTGGATATCGTGCCAATCTGTGAGCCACGTCGCAGATATAAAACTCGCGACCAGGGTCGGATCCAGGGTTGACAGAAGGGGGGGGTAGCTCGACGGAGGTGGTAAGCCGTGAGAGCGCGAAGCCCAGAAAATTTTGACAATTTAAGTGCTTTTAGATGCATTTTCCTGGCCTCTGAGAGCAAAATACTCGAATTTTTATGTGATTAAATTTTTCTTGCTAAAAAATCATTGCTCTGCCAAAAAGGGGGGGGGGGGCGTACGTCCTCCACGCCCCCCCCAGATCCGACCCTGCGCGACGATCGGGTGGCACACATCGGTTCAGTTCACAGACATGGCTCGCTGAGATGATTTCAGTGAGATTTTCGTGTGTGCTGTAGACTGCAGCTTTAGTTTTTGACTGTTCGCAAGTTGTGTCGACCCGGTGCCTTCCATCAACCTTGGAGGAATGGTCAGGTTTTATTCCTCCAAGCATCAACCATACGTTAAACGTCACGAGGTCACCTTGGCCACGTTCTCCTGGATCACCAGATTACCGATTGATGTCGTTAATGACGGGCTTATATATCTGCCCGAAATGTACTGTTATGCTATACAATGAATAAGCTTTACAAAAAGCCTAGACTTTATCAAATATCATGTCTTGTCTGGTTAGTGTGGCGGTACAAGAAAACCTTTGTCCTGCTGTCAAATCAATTTAACATAAACAACATCTTTCAATATGTTCGTTGGTGCGGTAATTTTGGTATTGACACCTATTTCTAGTTGATAGATATTTACATGTATTTCAACTCATGAACCTGTTAAGTACCTGTGTGAAAATTGATGGCGCAAAAGCTAATAAATACAGCAAATGTTGCGAAAGGGTTACAGCAAATGTTGCGAAAGGGGTGCAGCAAATGTTGCGAAAGGGGTGCAGCAAATGTTGCGGAAGGGTTGCAGCAAATGTTGCGAAAGGGCTACAGCAAGTTGCGAAAGGGTATAACCTAAACTTGCATGGATCTGCAAACCCTCCGGTGGGTTGTACTATGCAGACCAAGTATTGTGATGACCAAGATTCAATTTGCTTTTCAAAAGTATTCAAGGCTTGCCTTCTTTGCTCGCACACCGATACCAGCTTCCAAGAGGCCTTCTATCAAACCTTCGCCCCCGGCGAGGCATGTACAATTATTCACTCTTGGCAACCACGTCGTCATGTTATTGTTGAAAAGCTTTGGTTTTAAGTCAGATCGCTAGAAGACCTTTCGACAGCGAAAAAAAAGGTACACCTGTATGGGATGTAATTTTGTCTCGAAATGAAAACATGTGCCTCGGTAAGAATTAGTATTCCTACGAGATTAATCCCATTTTATTACTCGATTACCGGCAAATTCACAAAAGATACGGCTTCTGTTTTCAGCTGTTGATGGTGTAAGGCGCTAGAAGTGGAAAAAGTTCACATGGATATCGCGTTTGAGTTTGTCGTGTTTTTATTTTGACAAAAAGGGAGCAAAAACATATGTGACCATGCACCTTTGGATCATGGTCTAGAAGTGGCATGTTCAGGGTTTCATGTACCTTCAGTGCCTATGGCACAAGATGGTCAGTCCCTCTGCATCCGGGTGTCTACAAAACTAAGACCCAAGACCCAATAACGTTTGTCGCTTAAAGGTAATGTATCATGACTTCATTGTTTACATTCAATGTTTGTAAACATGGATGTTTACATGTTATTTTGGACTTTTGGGACATACCAACCTATCAAATTGAATACTTTCGGTATCAAAAGAATTTCTAGAGGGACATGCCACCAACAAATTACTCATAAGACAAAGAAACACTGGAGGTAAACAAACAAAATGTAAATAAACAATGATTTTCGTGGCCCGCGAAAATACCCGTGATACATTATATTTAAGGTTTCCTCTCTCATCAAAGCTTTCCAATGTACGTCATTGAATACCCTTGTGAGGGATTTCACGTGCCTTTCAACATTATTTTGTATTTTATTATTTTCTACAGAAGACATTTGGCATTGAAAGGGTTAAAGAGGACGATTACACGATGATGTAATTATTGTTTTACCCCTTCTAGGATGTTTTGCTTGAAGATTTTATGAGCACAACTAAAACCATGCTAATTCTGTACACCGACAATGAAATGATCGCATTTGTAACTACCCTATACTTCGTAAAATCAATTGCTGCTGTCATCATGGTCATGCCCATCAGAAACGGCGTCAAAGGCAAGTCACTAATGGTATTCAGCGTTCCCTAGAGTCTTCAATACGGTTAATTGAAAGGCAATTAATGGGTAGTGGCTGTCAATCAATACAGCAAGCATTATTGTCTTTTGTATCACCATAGCAGCTTTTAACAAGTTCAACACCTTATCTTCAACTCTTGCTGTCATAGGAGCCTGTAGACTTGAATATGATCATATAATAGTTCATACAAGGAAGGTTTCATAAGAGCTGGCAGCATTTTCAAAGAAACCCTCAACTCTTGTTGGCCACACGAGTCTGTTGGCTTCAACAGCTGTCGTTGATGACAGTCAACATTATCTTCAGAAAGTATGTTGTATCAGACTCGGTAAAACCAAAAGTCGTCTCCAAATCTGGCAAATGTTCGACCCCAACCGGGGTCTTCCTCAGGCACTTTCTAGTAGAGGTTACAGAAAAGACTGAGCTGGATCCCAAATGTAGATCTAAAGCATCCTGTACAAACAGGAAGGTGTGAAAAGTTTAGGTTGAATAGAATCAGGCTCTGGCAGCAGAAGGTGGCATGGCGTGTACGTGGACCCAGCCTGCGGGAGAACGTCACTGGGTTCTCCCACCGCCAGTCCACCAGTGCATGGTCCATCCCTCTCGTTGTGGTACATACAGGGCGAAACACTACGATGCTAAAACGGGCCATCCTTGTTGCCATGGAGACTTACCTTAAATTTCTTCCTCTTGTCTTTCTTGTCCTCCACAGGATGCTGGCCAATCACAGGCCATTTCTCTTCTTCGACCTTGAACTTTGGTAGACTCCTGTATTTCGGGTCCTTCCAATACCTGCCATTGAAATCGGTCTCGTAGTAACTTTGGTATCGAATGGGCTTGCCGTTCTTGGCGTAATAACTTGGATCCCTTTTGGCTGACTTGGGAAACAGGCCCTTCGTGTCGTTGCAGATATTTCGGAGTTCTCTCGCAAGGTAGTTCCCTGCGTAGGCGTAGTCCTCGGGTGCCTGAACTAGGCCGGGGAAGCCTATGGGTGCGGGGGCGAGGGCTCCAGCAACTTCTACCGCCATATTGGATAGAACGGAAATGATTTCTTCCCAAGCAAGTAGTACTCGTGGTTGTTGATATCCGTGCTGTCCACTGGCCGTGTTTCAATGTTGACTTGATGACTTCCAGTCCAGCCTACACTACGAATCGCAGGTATCCCTCGGACACTAAAATATGAGGAAAAATGTCAAAT
>NMRB01001015.1:171231-202047 GCA_002633025.1 Notospermus geniculatus | reverse complement strand
TCCCTTTTGGCTGACTTGGGAAACAGGCCCTTCGTGTCGTTGCAGATATTTCGGAGTTCTCTCGCAAGGTAGTTCCCTGCGTAGGCGTAGTCTTCGGGTGCCTGAACTAGGCCGGGGAAGCCTATGGGTGCGGGGGCGAGGGCTCCAGCAACGTCTACCGCCATATTGGATAGAACGGAAATGATTCCTTCCCTAGCAAGTAGTACTCGTGGTCTTGTTGATATCCGTGCCGTCCACTGGCCGTGTTTCAATGTTGACTTGATGACTTCCAGTCCAGCCTACACTACGAATCGCAGGTATCCCTTGGACACTAAAATATGAGGAAAAATGTCAAATCATCTGAGATCAAAGCAAATACAGACGTCGATATCGAATGTTGTACGTACGATACTAAGTATTTTTTTTATGGATTACAAAACGTCCGGAAACTACTTAACATAAAATATAACACGCACACAGTCAAATATTCAGTACGGCAGAGTTTTTCCCTGCAGCAATGGTCTCAAAATCTGACTTCGATATATAACTATTACCATTCCTTAAGGCTTCAAGCTTAATGTTGGTAGTTTCAATCGCACACGTCCAACTCAATACAAAATAATCCGTTACTTTTTACCCGATCTGCACAATTACTTGGCTAATCCTAAAGCCTCCTGTAGCGATAAAGCAAAGTTGTTTTCTTGTGAATGTTGGCCGTCGGTCGTGACTTACCCCAAACCTTCAATCAATGATCTTCTGTTACGTTTAGTGAACCAGGGTACCCCGGAGCATTTCTTTTGATCTGTCGTAGACGCATCAGCGGTCGAGTCGTCCCACAACGTCCGTACACGATTCAGAAACGGTATTTCCTTTTATCCCAGGCTGACGAACCAAAGCTCAAATTCTGTTAGCGAATCACCAGTCATTTGTGCGAAGCCTACTTTTATTGGCAGAAAAATGTCCATTTAACGCATTCTGGATCACAATTTGATCGTATCAATGTCCGGCTTTACTTATATGCCATTAGCGAAGGAAAAGTACACCTCATTATGTACTGGATATTAATGTCCCGTTGTGTTGTCGCTGTGGCTATTCTCAACGTGTTTTTTCAACCTTAGCATTCGTCGTGTTCAAAGAAAAGCTTTATTAGTGTCAGCGACGAAGTGTATAAACGGCGATACGCTTCGGTCATTCAGGATAATCATAGCGTCCATGGCAACGCCAATAGTCCCCTCTTGATTTTATGAAAGAGACGGATGTCAGAAGGAAGTGACGTCACATTTTGACCGGCGACTGATGGAAAGTGGCGTCATTGATTTAAAAGAGATGTTTGTGAAAGTGCACAGCGGCTGTTTGGACAGGAAGATAGTTGTTATGCGGACATTTTGTAAATAAAATAATGGAAGACAAAGCTAGATCGCGGGTGCTTAAAGTGAAAATGCAAAAAGGCTTCGGACATCAACCGTAAATATACAGCATGCATTCGGACACATCATCAGCAATGGTTGTTACATACATGTATATCGTTCCAGAAAACCTTTGATTACAAAATGGAATATAATGCCCCCTTATTGCTGTCGGAGGCTGAAAATTTGTCGTACGTCGTTAATTATGTTAATTACAAATTCTTAACATGAAGCTTTAATATTGTAATAATAGCGTTTTCCACGTTTGAGTCAAAAGTGCTTTCGTTATTGCCGAAGTTATTTCTCAACATGCTCAAGAAGGTTTTCTCGGGAAGCTCGGGCCGATCCGTCATTCCAGACACAGTTGAGTACCACACAGTGACTCGACCTGAACTGAAATCAGATGCTTCTCAGACAGATGTTGGCCGACACACGACCAGTCGCCCATCGCTCTCCTATAGTTCCCAACACCACATTTATCACCAATCGTGGACATTAAATCAACCCTAGTTCTTTTGCAGCTATTTCTTTCATCGCTTTCTTGTCGATCTTCTGCGTCATATTCAACGGGAACTCCTCCCATATCAGAAAGTACCGAGGCCTCAGCCCAAAACCGTAGGCGCTTCCTTTCGTCAGCAGGTGCCTGTCGCAGTATTCTTCCACCTCTTTTACGGTTAGGCCACTTCCGGAGACCGGGATGATACAGGCGCATACCTCTTCAAAGAGCTTCGGGTCAGGGACGCCGACCACTATCACCTGCAAAGAAGATCGATGATTTTTTCGAAAGATCTCTACGAACTACATCGATTAAGTGACCCAGGATAGAAGCATCGGTTTCAAGAACGACATCGATGCAGCGACCCAGGACAGAGGCAGTTAAGAACTACATTTTGTACATCGATGGAGGGACAAAGGAACCTATTTTCTAAGAAGAGCTGCAGACAAGTTAAGCCATGACCCTCGATGATTTGGAGGGGTTAAGCTTTCGGGGTTTGTCATGCACACCTTGTCAATCTTTGGATGGCCTATCAGAAACTTCTCTATTGTGATCGGGTAAATGTTGATGCCTGCTTTTATGATCACTTCGGTTTGCCTTCCGAGAATGTTGATGTAACCTCGCTCGTTCATCACCGCCATGTCGTCCGTCTTGTACCAGCCATCCTTGTCTCTGGCCGCCGATGTCTTCTTCTCGTCATCCCAGTAGCATACGAACAACAGGGGGGTCCGTACGTAGAGCATCCCGACCGTGTTGACAGGGACTATATTCCCCTCCTTATCAAGGATTTTGAATTCCGAAAACTGGTTTGGGTAGCCCGTGTAATCAAGCTTCAAATCTTCGGGGTCGCTGCTGACAGTGCCGAGGACGAATGGTCCTTCCGTCATCCCATAAATGTTTAAGAAATCTGGTATCTTCTGAAGGCATTGCTTCAAGAGGTGTCGTGGTACGCATTGGCCACTTACAAGTCCCGACTTTACGCTGCTCAAATCGTAACGTTTGTTCTCTAAAATCGCTACGAGGTCGTGCAGGACGTAGGGGGCTAGGACACTGCACGTGACTCCTTCTCCTTCTATGATACTGAAGAAGAAATCCGTATTACCATTGGCCACTGCTGTTTTGGGGTCAAGGTATACCCCCGGTAGCCCTCGTACAACTGTATTGATGGTGTTCCCACCGATGTGCGAAAAGGGTCGATCCGTCATCACCTTCAGTTCATTTCCGACGAAAGAACCCATAACAAGTGCATAATTGACCAGGTGGATATGGTTCAACGCTACAACTTTTGGAAACCCTGTGCTTCCAGACGTCAGGTAAAAGGAGCACGGATCTTCTGGCTTAATCATCTTCTCCCTCTCTTTGACCATTTCTGCCTGCTTCTGACGAAAATTTTCATCAACATCTGACGGATTCAGGAGAAGATTTCTCATCCCCGGTTGGCTGGTATCCGAGATGATCATAACAAATTTCAGCGACGGAACATTGTCAAGTTCCAAAGGCTTCTTTGCATCCACTTGGCTAAGATTTGGCAACATTGAACACAGCAAGTTGAGGTATTCATTGTCTTGCCCCGGAACAACGATTATCCCCTTACACTCTGTCTTATTGATAATGTAGAGAAGATCCTCTCCTGACTGGAATGAGGAATGCATACGCAGGACTCCTCCCCCTGCACGAAGGCCGCCATAATCAGCGAATATATATTCGGGACAGTTTGGACTCAGGAGTCCAATTCTGTCACCGCTTTCGATTCCAGCCTCTATGAGTTGAGCAGCAACGATCTCAGTCGTCTGGAGCAGCTGACTCCCTGTGATGACCACCCTTGGCTTGTTTGGTCCTCGGAAGATGAAAAGTTCCGTCTCAGCTTCTTGCCTTGCGGTCCTTTTTAATGCTTCAGGGATTGTCCATTGCTTCAGCGCCGGTGGCTCCTCTTCGGCCTTGAAGTGGCTCAATGTCAGATCGCGAGT
Source organism: Notospermus geniculatus (assembly GCA_002633025.1). Classification (NCBI taxonomy): domain Eukaryota; kingdom Metazoa; phylum Nemertea; class Pilidiophora; order Heteronemertea; family Lineidae; genus Notospermus; species Notospermus geniculatus. Next base: position 198,199 of record NMRB01001015.1, on the reverse strand, counting down.
GAGGGGCTTGACAGCTGGGAAGCAAAGTTGTTCTGCCATTCCGTTTCAGTAAGAGTAGATTTTACACCTATAAATAAAAAATCGTTTGCTCTTTGAAGCACGACGCGTTCCTTTTCATCGCGCACTGAGCAATGCTTGGTGCTGCATTGAGCAACAGAATTTCCCTGTGCTGTGAAATGTAGGCCTCTCGCTGATGAGACCAGTCAATATTGGCATTGAATGATTCATTGTTTAACTGATTGATTGAAATTAGGCCGAAAAAGTAGGCTACTTCAGAACAGCTTATTGATGTGCAGGTTATCTCCTGTTGGTCCACTGTAGACGTCGTTTTTTTAGTTCATAACTCACTTTAGGCTCCTCAGACCGTTCCAACTCCTAGCCCTTAATGCCAGTGGCATCTTTCTTGAAATTGATAAACGTACCAACTCCTGTAATCTTACAGAGACGTCTTGTAGACAGTCACTGGAAAGTGCTCATTCCGAGCTTTCCAATGAATATCCATGTACCTGCAGACCTTGTTCAGAAGCCGGCAGCACGGACGAGGCAAATTTTGTAGCTTCTCGCTAGCAACTGTTAGTGGGAGACTTAACTGCCGTTAGAGTAAAGTCTCCCATGCAGCCCTTGCTTTTCACCGCACACGAGGCAATGCCATTGCGTCTTGCGCGGTAAGAAGCCACGGAGTCTTGCTAGCAATGAGCATGATGAGCAATGAGCAATGAAAACAAAGATGTTTGATGGGAGCAATGGAGTACTGGCAATGAGCGACGGACTCTTTCTTTCCTTTGTAAACATCTGCACACGAGGCAATTTCTTGCTGGCAATAGAATTGCTAGCAATGAGTAAGAAGTCGCCTGGTGTGCTGCTGGTTTTAGGCACAGCGAGAGTTATACACATAACGAGCATAGACCTCCACCTACCTTCTCTCTTTCCACGTGACGGGAATGACTACTCATTTTTTGATATTCTCTTGACCTGGTCTATATTTTTCGGCGTTAGGCCAATAGGATCCGCACGAATTAGGTCCAAATCAGGCCATGTTGACTGATTATTAAAAAACTGTAGTTGATACGAGATATACATGTATATTTGATATGATTTATATTATTGTATATCGTTCATTCCAGAAAACCTTTGGTTACAAAATGGAATATAATGCCCCTTATCGCTGTCGGAGGCTGAAAATTTGTCGTACGTTAAATAATTACATGTACAAACTGCTAACATGAAGCTTTACCATCTATTTTTGGTACCGGTACCACACAGTGACTCGACCTGAACTGAAATCAGATGCTTCTCAGACAGGAGCTGGCCGACACACGACCAGTCGCCCATCGCTCTCCTATAGTTCCCAACACCATATTTTTCACCAATCATGAACATTAAATCAACCCTAGTTCTTTTGCAGCTATTTCTTTCATCGCTTTCTTGTCGATCTTCTGTGTCATATTCATCGGGAACTCCTCCCATATCAGAAAGTACCGAGGCCTCAGCCCCAAACCGTCGGCGCTGCCTTTTGTCAGCAGGTGCTTGTCGCAGTATTCTTCCACCTCTTTTACGGTCAGGCCACTTCCGGAGACCGGGATGATACAGGCGCATACCTCTTCAAAGAGCTTCGGGTCACGGACGCCGACCACTGTCACCTGCAAAGATCGATGATTTTTTTTCGAAAGATCTGTACGAACTACATCGAGACAGTGACCCAGGATAGAAGCATCGGTTTCAAGAACACCATCGATGCAGCGACCCAGGACAGAGGCATCAGTTAAGAACTACATTTTGTACGTCGATGGAGGGACAACGGAACCTCGTTTCCAAGAAGAGCTGCAGACAAGTTAAGCCATGACCCTTGATGATTTGGAGGGGTTAAGCTTTTAGGGTTCTCATGTATACCTTGGCAATCTTTGGATGGCCAATCAGAAACTTCTCTATTGTGATCGGGTAAATGTTGATGCCTGCTTTCATGATTACTTCGGTTTGCCTTCCGAGGATGTTGATGTAACCTCGCTCGTTCATCACCGCCATGTCGTCCGTCTTGTACCAGCCATCCTTGTCTCTGGCCGCCGATGTCTTCTTCTCGTCATCCCAGTAGCATACGAACAACAAGGGGGTCCGTACGTAGAGCATCCCGACCGTGTTGACAGGGACTATATTCCCCTCCTTATCAAGGATTTTGAATTCCGAAAACTGGGTTGGGTAGCCTGTGTAATCAAGCTTCAAATCTTCGGGGTCGCTGCTGACAGTGCCGAGGACGAATGGTCCTTCCGTCATCCCATAAATGTTTAAGAAATCTGGTATCTTCTGAAGGCATTGCTTCAAGAGGTGTCGTGGTACGCATTGGCCACTTACAAGTCCCGTCTTAACGCTGCTCAAATCGTAACGTTTGTTCTCTAAAATCGCTAAGAGGTCGTACATGACGTTGGGGGCTAGGACACTGCACGTGACGTTTTCTTCTTCTATGATACTGAAGAAGAAATCCGTATTACCATTGGCCACTGCTGTTTTGGGGTCAAGGTATACCCCCGATACCCCTCGTACAACTGCATTGATGGTGTTCCCACCGATGTGCGAAAAGGGTCGATCCGTCATCACCTTCAGTTCATTTCCGACGAAAGAACCCTTAACAAGTCCATAATTGACCAGGTGGATATGGTTCAACGCTACAACTTTAGGAAACCCTGTGCTTCCAGACGTCAGGTAAAAGGAGCACGGATCTTCTGGCTTAATCTTCGTCTCCCTCGCTTCGACCATTTCTGCCTGCTTCTGACGAAGATTTTCATCAACATCTGACGGATTCAGGAGAAGATTTCTCATCCCCGGTTGGCTGGTATCCGAGATGATCATAACAAATTTCAGCGACGGAAGATTGTCAAGTTCCAAAGGCTTCTTGGCATCCATTTGGCTAAGATTTGGCAACATTGAACGCACCAAGTTGAGGTATTCATTGTCTTGCCCCGGAACAACGATTATCCCCTTACACTCTGTCTTATTGATAATGTAGAGAAGATCTTCTCCTGACTGGAATGAGGAATGCATACGCAGGACTCCTCCCCCTGCACGAAGACCGCCATAATCAGCGAAGATATATTCGGGACAGTTTGGACTCAGAAGTCCAATCCTGTCACCGCTTTCGAACCCAGCCTCTATGAGTTGAGCAGCAACGATCTCAGTCGTCTGGAGCAGCTGACTCCCTGTGATGACCACCCTTGGCTTGTTTGGTGCTCGGAAGATGAAAAGTTCCGTCTCAGCTTCTCGCTTTGCAGTCCTTTTTAATGCTTCAGGGATTGTCCATTGCTTCAGCGCCGGTGGCTCCTCTTCGGCCTTGAAGTGGCTCAGTGTCAGGTCGCGAGTGAGGGGCTTGACAGCTGGGAAGGAAAGTTCTTCCATTTCTTTTCAGTAAGAGTAGAATTTATACCTGTGAATAAAGAAACATTTGGTCTTGATGAAGCAAGATGCGTTGCTTTTCACTGCACACGGTGCAATGCTCGGTGGTGCAATAGGCAACATAACTGGCCCGTGTGCTGCGGGTTGAAAATGTCGCTGAGGAAACCAGACCAGTCAATATTGGCCTTGAATGATTCACAGTTAATGTTGATTGATTGGAGATCAGGCCGAAAAAGTAGGTTACTTCAGAACAGCTTATCGGTGTGTAGGTTATCTCCTGTTGGCCTACTGTAAACGTCGATGTTTTATTAGTTTATAACTTTAAGGCGTCTCAGCCCGTTTCAACGCCTAGTCCTTGTGGCATTTTTCTTGAAACTGATTAACTTACCAACCACTGAAATCTTACAGAGACGCTGTCTGGTCGACACACTGGAAAGTGGTCATTCAGAGCTTTCCAATGAATATTCATGTGCAGGCCTGGTTCAGAAGCCCGCAGCACACGAGACAAATCGCTTATCGCTAGCAACAGCCCTTCACCGCACACGAGGCAATGCCATTACGACGTTTGCGGCGAGAAGTAACGGTGCCTTGCTTGCAATGAGCAATGAGCAATGAAAACAAAGGTGTTTGATCGGAGGAATGGATCACTGGCAATTAGCGACGGACTCTTTCTTTCCATTGTAAACATCTGCACACGAGGCAATTTTCTGCTGGCATTAGAATTGCTAGCAATGAGTAAGAAGTTGCCAGGGACCTTATTCACAAAGCCCCCGTAACTTTAAGGGTACGCGAATCCTTTGTCATGCTGATAATGAACAATAGGTTGTCCGCAAAGGGACAATAGTTTGCGCACTCCTGTAAGTTACGGGAGCTTCGTGAATAAGGTCCCTGGTGTGCTGCTGGTTTTAGGCACAATAAGGTGTTTTTGAAGATCGAGAGTTACACACATAACGAGCAAAAACCTCCACCTACCTTTCTCTCCTTCCGTGTGACGGGAATGACGACTCCGTTTTTGATATCCTCTTGACCTGGCCTTAATTTTTCGGCGTTAGGCCAATAGGATCCGCAGAAATTGGGTCCCCAAGGCCATCTTATGTTGACTGATTATAAAAAAACTAAATTAACAGTTTATAATATTTGATACGATCAAGATATTCTTGACACGATTTGTATACACCGTTCCAGAAAACCTTTGATTACAAAATGGAATATAATGACCCCTTATTGCAGTCGGAGGCTGAAAATTTGTCGTATGTACGATACGTTACAAAGTGCTAAATAACATGAAGCTTTACATTATTGTAATAAATACGGTACATGTACATGTAATTGCGTTTTCCACGTTTGAGTCAAAAGTGCTTTCGTTATAGATTGAAGAATCTCAAATTCGCAGATCTGAGCACTTCCGCCGAAATCAGCTCAACCAGAACCTCGATCTGAAACCGCCATGATTTAGCAATTCATCGTTTCCACGACGTAACTCCGACAATGTCCGCCATTGCTGACGTCGCCATAATGACGCAAAGCCGGTAGACAAAATGTATTGCTGATGACGCAAAAACGGGGCAAAACGCGCAACGCAACAGAACTGTGTAGATCGAGGCCTACGTCGTGGAAACGATGAACAGTTGACTCTGGCGCAACGTCATCCAAGTCATTGTCGTGGGGTTGTCTGCGTCACGTCATTCAGCTTCAGGTCGAGGTAATGGTTGCGATTTCGGCGGAAGTGCGCAGATCTTTGTCGATTACGTCAATTTGAGAATGGTCTATTGCCCAAGGTTAATAAATTTCTCAACATACTCAATAACGCGGTGACTCGAGCTGGACTCAAATCAGATGTTTCTCAGTCAAAAGTTGGCCGACACACGACCACTTCGCCACATAGTTCCCCAACATGTATAGTTGCCTACATCATATTTATCACCAATCCTCGTTACATTAAATCAAGCCTAGTTCTTTTGCAGCTATTTCTTTCATCGCTTTCTTGTCGATCTTCTGTGTCATATTCATCGGAAACTCCTCCCATATCAGAAAGTACCGAGGTCTCAGCCCCAAACCGTCGGCGCTTCCTTTTGTCAGCAGGTGCTTGTCGCAGTATTCTTCCACCTCTTTTACGGTTAGGCCACTTCCGGAGACCGGGATGATACAGGCGCATACCTCTTCAAAGAGCTTCGGGTCAGGGACGCCGACCACTATCACCTGCAAAAAAGGATCACTGATGGTTATTCGAAGTCTCTAAGAACTACAATACACATCGAGATACAGTCACCAAGCACACAACCAGTTTCAAGACCTTTATCGATGAAGCGGCCCAGGATGGAAGCATTAGTTGGAAGAACTGCATCGATGTAGCAACTCAGGAATCTCGTGTTTTGACCTGAGCTGAAGACAAGTTAAGCCATGACCCTTGATGATTTGGAGTGGTTAAGCTTTGAGGGTTTGTCATGCATACCTTGTCAATCTTTGGATGGCCAATCAGAAACTTCTCTATTGTGATCGGGTAAATGTTGATGCTTGCTTTCATGATCACTTCGGTTTGCCTTCCAAGGATGTTGATGTAACCTCGCTCGTTCATCACCGCCATGTCGTCCGTCTTGTACCAGCCATCCTTGTCTCTGGCCGCCGATGTCTTCTTCTCGTCATTCCAGTAGCATACGAACATTAAGGGGGTCCGTACGTAGAGCATCCCGACCGTGTTGACAGGGACTATATTCCCCTCCTTATCAAGGATTTTGAATTCCGAAAACTGGGTTGGGTAGCCCGTGTAATCAAGCTTCAAATCTTCGGGGTCGCTGCTGACAGTTGAAAGGAGGAATGGTCCTGCCTCCGTCATCCCATAAATGTTTAAGAAGTCTGGTATCTTCTGAAGGCATTGTTTCAAGAGGTGTCGTGGTACGCATTGGCCACCAACAAGTCCCGTCTTAACGCAGCTCAAATCGTAACGTTTGTTCTCTAAAATCGCCAAGAGGTCGTACATGACGTAGGGGAAAAAGCCACTGCACGTGACTTTTTCTTCTTCTATGATACTGAAGAAGAAATCCGTATTACCATTGGCCACTGCTGTTTTGGGGTCAAGATATACCCCCGATACCCCTCGTATAACTGCATTCATGGTGTTCCCACCGACGTGCGAAAAAGGTCGATCCGTCATCACCTTCAGTTCAGTTCCGAAGAAATAACCCATGACAAGTGCACCATTGACCAGGTGAATATGGTTCAACGCTACAACTTTAGGAAACCCTGTGCTTCCAGACGTCAGGTAAAAGGAGCACGGATCTTCTGGCTTAATCTTCGTCTCCCTCGCTTCGACCATTTCTGCCTGCTTCTGACGAAGATTTTCATCAACATCTGACGGATTCAGGAGAAGATTTCTCATCCCCGGTTGGCTGGTATCCGAGATGATCATAACAAATTTCAGCGACGGAACATTGTCAAGTTCTAAAGGCTTCTTGGCATCCATTTGGCTAAGATTTGGCAACATTGAACATAGCAAGTTGAGGTATTCATTGTCTTGCCCCGGAACAACGATTATCCCCTTACACTCTGTCTTATTGATAATGTAGAGAAGATCTTCTCCCGAACGGAATGAGGAATGCATACGCAGGACTCCTCCCCCTGCACGAAGGACCCCATAATCAGCAAAGATATATTCGGGACAGTTTGGACTCAGGAGTCCAAGCCTGTCACCGCTTTCGATTCCAGCCTCTATGAGTTGAGCAGCAACGATCTCAGTCGTCTGGAGCAGCTGACTCCCCGTGATGACCACCCTTGGCTTGTTTGGTGCTCGGAAGATGAAAAGTTCGGTCTCAGCTTCTCGCTTTGCGGTTCTTTTTAATGCTTCAGGGATTGTCCATTGCTTCAGCGCCGGTGGCTCCTCTTCGGCCTTGAAGTGGCTCAATGTCAGGTCGCGAGTGAGGGGCTTGACAGCTGGGAAGCAAAGTTCTTCTGCCATTTCTTTTATATAGCTTACCACAAGTGGATTTCACACCTGTGAATAAAGAAACGTTTGCTCGTGATAAGCAAGACGCATTGCTTTTCATCGCAAACGGCGCAGTAGCCTACTGGTCGCTTGTTCGCTGCAATGAGCAATTTATAGAATTCCTTCGTGTGCTGTGAGTCGAAAATGTAGGCCTATCGCTGATTAAACTAATCAATATTGCTGGCCTTGAATGATTTATTGATTGACTGATTGGTTGGAAATTAGGCCGAAAAGTAGGCAACTCCAGAAGAGCTTATCGGCATGTAGGTTATCGCCGGGTGGCCCAGTACACAGACACGTCAATTTCGAAGGTCATCTTCTCAGGCCGTTTCCAAGCGTAAGACTTTCACCAGTGAAGTGGCATTGAGACAAGTAAACTACCAATCTTGAAATCTACACAGAGACAACCAGCAGCACACCAGGCGATATCGCAAATGATCTCCTCGCTATCTACCTTCTCGCAAGCCGCCGCAGACTGTCGGTTTTGGCAGCCTATTGTTTGATATAAAAATGGTCGACCATCGTTGGCGAGAAGATTCCACGCATCGCTATCCAGCGTAGCTGAAAAACAGCCGATTTTGCTCGATGGCGATCAGATCGCGTGCGATATCGCCTGGTGTGCTGATGGTTTAGGCACAATTAGGTGTTTTTGAAGAGCGAGAGTTATGCACGCGTAAAACGAGCAAAAACCCCACCTACCTTACTCTCTCCTTCCATGTAACGGGAGTGAAGACTCGTTCACTCTGAATCATGATAGTATTTGATATTCGCTTGACCTGGCCTATATTTTTCGGCGTTAGGCCAATATGGATCCGCAAGAATTTGGTCCCTAGGGCAATCACATGCTGACTGATTATAAGAAAAAAAAGGAAAATGTAGTTGATAAAAGTACACTACGTAGCGCTGCCCTTACGATCCATGGCTCAGGGGCGCGTTGCCATGATGAAAGACGCTTGTCTCCATGCCCTAGCATGCACAGAATGTTTGTATCTGGCGTTACAAAACGCTTGGGAAAAAGCCTGAGTTGGTGCTGAGTGTGCTGCCTGCTAGAAGCCGGCAGCACACGCTGTGACTTGTCTCTGGAGACAGAACTCTCCGCCTGACTCAAAACACCGCACACATGGAGACGAAAGACTCAAATTCTTTGTCGCCGACTACGGTGACTGTTTCTATTTGTCGCCGTAGCCCTGCACACATCAGTACGTGCAGGCATTTCTGTCTCTACAGATGAAAATCTCCATCAGTCGCTGAACACGACCGATTTGCCTCTCCAGCGTATTCAACTAGACGTGACTGATCATAGTGCACTCTCATAAGGAAAATATCTTCTTAAATACCAGAGATGGACTCCTCAGGGATCAATTAGTACATTGTATCTTCTTCCGCTGCCCACCAGGACGGCAAACCTGATGACCATCTGGTGTAAAACCAAGAACCCTTGTATCATGTTGACGTAAACAACAAAGATCTGCGCACTTCCGCCGAAATCTCAACCACAACCTCGGTCTCAAACTGAATGACGTGACGCCGAGAACCCGACGACAGTGACGTCGACGACGTTGCGTCAGACTCGACAATTGCTGAATCGTGGATTGCGTCACGTCAGCCAGTTTCAGATCGAGGTTCTGGTTGAGATTTCGGCGGAAGTGCGCAGATCTGAGAATTTGAGAATGGTCTATTTTTGTTCCATTAAGTTAGCTAACGAGACTTTGATAAGAAGCATCGTCAAAGATGCTGTAGCCAGCGATGTGGGATCAGTAGACAGGAAAGCCTTCACCCCGAGTGGTAGCGGAAGGATATTTAACGTTCAGCTTTCGGAAATGAAGCTTTTTAAATAATTGGAGTTGATGCTTCTGGAGACGCGAACGTGGTTATAATCGTCAATGTTGGGCGAAGTTGGGATCAATACTGCGACATCTAAGGGTCTATTTTACCCTTTTCTGTAGATAATACGGTAATACTATCGTTACAGCTTCAACCCGATCTACAGGAAGTGTTAATTTTATGAGTTAGAAAAAAACAAATTTCGCAGTCGCGGAAAGATTTTGTTGCGCCTTTTTAAAAAGATACCTGTCCATCAAGTATCTATGGTAACGATTATGTGGAAGGGAATGATGCGTGGATAAAGACGCCAGTAACCGGGAGACGATGGTCCCTTCTCAACACTCGACTTCATCTCGATTCCCGTGACGGAGCGGAGATCGAGGAGACATCCAGTTGTTTGATCCTCTTGTCCGATAGTAGATGCTGATTACTCTTGTGCTTGGTTGATTGCAGTTCACGGTTTGCTATTTGTTCCCTTGTTTTTCTGTGGTAGCAGGGACGGATGAGGGAAAACGTTCTCGGTAGGATATCCACCTTCAAGATCAATGACATCTAAATCTCTTTCGGAGACTGACGCAGGGCAAGCATTCTACAAAGGATAACTACATGTATTTGTAGATAAAAATCGTTGTCGTCTATGTGATCGGAGTGACTGACGTAGGGGATGCGCTTTACGTACGATATCGAGCTTCACGTTCAGTGACATCGAAGTCCGGTGAAATTGACGGAGAGGAAGCGCGTATAGAAAAGCAATTTGAAGATCAATGACACTGAAATGTGTGTTTGGAGAGCAGTTCGACATAGAGAAAGCACGCGACGATGGATATCTGTGAAGGCATGAATCTGTGTTGTACATTTGGAATCAAGTCATCAATCACAATGTGACGTATTGATAAATGTATTCTACGATAAAATCTCAAACGCTGGACGTATTTGCCAAATGTATCGAAACTAAGCACAGTAACACTTTGTGCTGACGCTGTGGTTTGGTTCTAAGACCGATTACGTCGTGTTGTCGATGATTTTACGACAATCTTGATAAACAATTATTACTGATTCGTTGTCAACCACGTTTGTGGTAGATTTCGGATTGGGAGTCCTTCGATCAGGATGATATTGAGGATATCTACTTCGATACCTTTGTCAAGATAAGGAAGTAAGTAGGACGTCGACGGTTCATTTCGTTTCGTTTCGTTTTCTCCGACATTCCAACATTCGCTGTTGTATTCTGTACCTGCACATTCCCATGGCCATTTCCCTCCATTAGGACGTTTCATTTCGTTTTGTTTCGTAAACCCGCGTGACAAACTTTGCTACGCGGTGGCTCTGCGATCGATCCTCCCGCCGCGACGTCAATGACGTTGCGTCATGAAAAAATGACCTGTACATTTTTCTACAGGAATAATGAGACAAAAACGTTGCTTTTATCATGTTTATCGCCAATCTATCTCCTCATTTTAAGGGAAAAAGCACGTATATTAAAGAAATTTTCATCTGCTAGAGGATGATGTAAGGTTTACTGTCAGGCGACCAACACAAACGGGTTATTTTCACGCCAGAAATAAATGGAAATAACGTTAGAAAAAAGAAACTTCGGGCACATCGCTCGCAGCGCCACGTCGTGGTGTTAGTTCCGCAGATTCCTCATTCCATGGGAGTGTCGGTATCGCTGTCGCGTTCTTTACCCTTTGCCAAGTAGGGATTAATCATCCCTGGCTCTTCACCCACGTGCCTCGGACACTTCCAGTAAGTCGTGGCGTCGTAGATTGTACTTTGTGCCTGTGTAAAGGCAAGTAAATGATCCCATCCATTTAGGAACATGAGTAGCTTGAGATGGCCTCTTCCATACTTACCAGGGCCAACAATGATTTGGAAAAATCCAGTAAAATAGCCTCAATATTCCACAGTACCTTTGCCTTTCCCTATCATGCCTAGTCTAATATTTAGCTCGCATGGGGTTAATCAAAGTCTGGTCGTATTACAAACGTCACCGGATTCACCTCTCGCCAGTCTCTCTGAGAGGAGCAGATACTAATGTGATCATGTTCGAGAGATTCAAATTGCACAGAGCAGACGCTATGCCGAGGGCAAGATTAGCCGCCATGGGACAACATCTAATCATCTGTTTGCCGTTAGAGAGCGAGTCGTCACGTACGCGGGTCCCGTGTCGCCATGACCCTGTCGCACTGGCTCAACAGGATTCCCAAATGTCATGTTTAATACTGATTCGTATGTAGGCGGCTGGTGTCTTGCCTGAGACTCCGAGAGGTGTTCTTGATAGGGCGGTGGACTTGGAAGTGAGATCTGCCGAGACGGACCCCTGAATTGGATGGTCGGTAGGCCACTGACTGGTGGTGGAGCGGCCTGAGACGGGAGGTTTGTGAACCGGGGGAGGGTGGAGTATCCAGGGAGAGTGTCGTAAATATGGTCTTCACCAGACAGATTATGTGGGATTTCATATTCATTTTGACTGATCGAGTACTGTGGTGTTGGACTCTGCATCTCATAAAAAGAAGAAGGCTGGCTTCCTCTACTCTCTGATTGGTTTCGCGATCCCCGTCCTCGAGTTTGGCCTGGTAAGTTCCTTTGGCCAGGTCGTTGGTTGTGCACGTTATGAGAACCCCGTCTAGGCCCTGTTTGACTAGCTGCAAGGATTTGTCGCTCTGAAAAAGATAAAGCTTGTGAAATTTTTGACGAAATGGCGAACTGCGCACTGGAGTGATTGATCAGTTGTGTCTCTGACGATCTGCACATCAGACACAACCGGTCGATCATTCCGTCGCGTGTTCGGCCCTATCATCCATTGTGCGCGGTCTCTTCCAATCTCGTTATACTTGATGCAAATAGCCAGGCACAGTGATCGATAGTCTACCAGTTCGCTGGTAGTTCGTTGATTATGCTCTTCATCAGTGGCCTTCAATCTGCAAAGCCAGACAAATTAACATGGGATTTAGAATCTTTTTTCCTCCTCACCTCTTCGAATTCGCTTGACGGCCGCTTTGTGTACGCAACAGACGACGTTTATCGAAAATAGGATAAGAACGACAACTATTCCGCCCCCGATAAGTCCGATTTTTATTCCACTGAAAGAGATGACCATGATTTGAAATAATAATGATAAGGTCTTTTGCTTATAAAGAGTTACTTTGAACGGTTGGTGATTAAGGGGATCATAACTACGATAGGAGGCAGCACGGGTCCTAAAAATAAATGCCTTTTGTGGGGGAAATAATGATCCGCATTGTCTTCCTATTTCACCCTCCCCATGGTTTGGTCTCTAGGGTGTCAGGGTTAGTTTGTATCAGGGGCGAATCGAAAAAGGGCGAAACAGGAATAAACCCTGAAATCTGCGATCTTCGTCGATCGTTGTCCTGGTTCTTTGAAGTTTCATCCAATGAATCCTGTTGCGAAGACAATCTGGTTATTCACCAGTTGATGCACTGTCTATGAATGATGCGAGACGTAATTGACTGTCTTCAAAGTCAAGGAAGGCACTGTCGAAATTTGCAATGTCGAAAGAGCCTGCCAAGAATGCCATCACAATTGGTGCCGGGGGACGAAATTCATCTTTTTAGGGCTGCGTTGGCAAATTCGCTTATTACCGAACACAAGTTTGTGTGTGTGGCGACGAAGGCACCAAAAAGAAGCCTGATAACCTCGATCAGGATGTGGGTGACATATTATGGCGGCCTCAGACTTACCCAACTGTTCCAGTGTCGGCCTGTGTACTGTTATCTGCCATATCCTTGAACACTCTCGGTATTTTTCAATCTCAAGAAGGTGCCATGTCTATCAGACATGGTCAGACGATCAGCACGGTGCACACAGAATGTGTCCGTTGAATACTTGGTGAACCAATGTTGTTGAAAATCAGAAAAGGAACTCACGCTGTTTACAAGATTTGGATTGTCAATGACCGAGTTGTCCTTGGATCTGCTCGCGTGAAATCTAAGCCTATAAAAGACGCTATTTTGGAAGCTATACCGGTGTCGGATTAAAGATCATTTTTCAACAGTTTGATGGCGATTTCCACAGCCATCAAATCAAGTGAAGGCGACAGCAGTTGTAGTTTCAACGTGACTAGGACAAGGCCTACCCTTTCTAATAGAGTTTCTGTCTATGCTTTTGTGGTGAACGAATACAACTTTATTTTCCTGATGATAATATCAAATCAAAGATCGAAGGCTGACCCAGGCCTTTATCTGTAGAAATGCTACATACATATGACTGATGTGTCTGTGTAATGTACGCTTAGATGGTCTGCTTGGCTGGTTTTCTGGGCCAGTGCCTGTTAGCGACATGAGAGGAATATCAAAAGAGCGGTTTGTGATCTGCCGAGATATCGTTTTATCATTGAATGGTTGGTGCCACTATTGGACCATCGCTCACACTCGCTAAACAAGCCAGAGTGACGAAACAACCAGTCACCTTTAAGGGCCTGTCACACTGAAGTAATTCTCAAAACGTCCTGCTCCGTCCTAAAAAATCGTAAAACGGGCTAGAACGTGTAACCCTTGGCAAAATAATGACTCAATGTTCTGGAGCACTCTTCCCGTCCATGAAGTTCGTAAAAAGACTGTAAAAAGTTGCCACTACGTCCACTCCGTTCGCAGACAGTTCGAGCCCGTTTGGCAAAATTTTCAAGAACGTAGTAGGCTACTGAGAACTGGCTCAGTGTGATTGGGGCATTACATGGCATGTCTTAGAGCACGACCATCGTTGCTGATTATCCTGCCTGAGGAAATCATGCAGTGGTTCTTAGCGTTCGCTCCCGACGTCACTGCACGTAGAACTACTGATTACCCTTTGTATGCCAATGACCATTATTAAGTCCGCATTCTTTTTTGGACTAATCACATGTTTTGGTTTCCAACAAGATAAGTGCGCGCGGACGAAATCACCGTAAAACCCAAACTCCTCCGCAGTGCCGTAATGCTTCCCATTGGGAGACTTTCCTGCCGTTAGAGGCCACCACCAGTTAACGGTCCTAGGACGTCACGAAGTTTGACGTCACAAGGAAGAAGTGCACGCCACGACGTCATCCATAATGACGTGGACGCCGTGGCTTACGTCTTTAACGTCACATTTTGTGACGTTCTAGGACCGCTAACAGGCGGCCTCTAATGGCAGGAAAGTCTCCCATTGGAGCATCATAAAATGCGGAATACGACGGCGCTTTGGAGGAGTTTGCGTAAAACCATTATGAAGTCCTCAAGTACAAGATGGCGGCGGCTGTCAAAACCATAAAAAGGAAGCAACATGAATGAAATGAGTATCGATGGAGAAGCAGCCGCATCTTTGTCTCGTCGCTGATTTTTCCCAGACTCTTTGCTAAATATATGGTTCGTTAAAAGGCAAAGCGGTGTTTTGCCTTTTTAAAAGGAAACGTTAAGCTGCACCTATTTAATGGTTTGTTTCCCCTGGCTTGGTTTCCATGACATCAGCGGCATCCACATTTCTAGTTCAGCAATAAATGCAAATCCATTTGTTTTCTTTTGTTAGGAAGTTCCGAATATCCTTCATCCAAGGCGAATTCGCTCGGTCTTTGAATGACACGCCGCACAGCAGCCTCCAAGCGGCAAACTCCGCATATGGAGCCTAATAAAATGCGGAATGCGACGCCACTGCGGAGGAGTTTGTCCATGCGGTAATCCAGCAGACTGTTCCTCATTGTGTTAGCTAAGAAACTGACGAAAAAACACTTCTTTTCATGCTGTGTATGATTGTTTATGGTTGATACAAATACATTATAAGTACTTCAAAAATCGGCAATTGACATAAGACGGTACAAAACGATGATCCCTTCCTCTATGTACAAATGGGCAAGCGAAGCAAGTTACAATTTCTACATCTTGGGGCTTAGTTTACTGGACCTTGGACATTTTTGGCGCCAATTATTCTAATATCTGTTTGAACGCTTTTACCAGGTTCTGGATTTCTGTATTGCTGGGGAAGTCTTCCTGAAGATACTGAATCAGATTCTGGAGCTCTTGAATCACCTCATCCCACGTTTTAAAGGGCGGGTAATCTACAATTAGAGAATGGACAATTGTGACATCACTATACATTAGTTCCCGATCTCACCGATAGGGTTCACTATTAATATCAGTACTGTAGCTGTCGTCATTAATCACGTGATCGTCCGAAAAATAGCTAATAACGCGTTGATTGGTTGAAAATCATTGATTGCTCTTTTGTCGAATGTGAGTGACCAATCAACACTTTTCATCGGTTGCTTTGCGAGTGGTCACCTGTTTACGAACGACAGGAGCTGCCGATCTGAGTATGTAACCGGGAACCAATCTCCTGCAGCATGAGTGCAAAGGGTAGTGATATCACAGGTTTACAGGCCAAGTGATCTATTTGTTGACAAATTCTAATTCAAATTCAAAATGAGTTTATTGAAACCTTGTAAAATTAATTTACCTGGGTGGGAGATACAATAAACTAGTGTTCGATAGAGTGAGAGAGAAAAATAGGAAGGGAGCAAACAGGGACATGATAAACAGGGACTATTTCTGTTGAATAGAAAAGAATGTTTCACTTACCGTCTGTGCCGCTGCCATCATTCCCCGAGGGCTGCCCATCAGTATTTGCCGGTGTAGGCTTTATCACGGGTTGACTTTCTGTTTCATTAGGCTTGAGGCGGGCGATGAGTTTATCCCTAAGGCAAGACCATTGTAAATCATTTATAGTCGGCTTGGGGCCCGGCCTTCCATATTTTTCCCAAAGAGCTATGAATTCATTCAATTCATTAATCAAGTGCGGGCACGCGCGTTTGTGTCTTGTTGAACGCTCGTCGTCAGCGTGACCCTCGGTTCTGTCAAGTCCAATCACACAAATGGTGATGCAGAGAATGGCAAGCACGTACAGCCTCATTGTCGTCGTCAGTCGAAGAGATTGAACTGAAAATACTATTGGTGTGTTCCTTTTTTATACGGAAGACTCCCAGAGGGTTCCTTCGCCGACATTTATTAAACACCTGTTAATTAAAACACCAACTGAGCCTTCGCGACTGGTAGCTTCAGAATTGCGGGTTAATATAAGAACAGAGTATTGGATATAACAACAGGAAAGACGGACCGAATGACCACAGGTACTTCATTTAATGACTGCTTATTGAAATTTCTCGATTAGTTGTAACCACTGCCCATTTTCCTGCCCCAAATATCTCGTGCTGCTATGTGTACAAAGTTCTCCTTGGTCAACAACTGCTCAATGATGCCTTTTATTCAAATCGCCGATGGGAGCTTTCGCCACCAGATGCTGGCGACAAATTATTTTGATCCCACGTCGATTCACGTTGGAGATGAATGAAATAATTATCGTTAATTGGATGATATCCTGTGTAGTCATTAACAATCAAGCAAAGCACATTTGAATAGCGTTTCTGTAAAAACTAATAAGCTCGAGAAACCCATGATTTTGTCCCCTATCTGGACCCGTTTGCCATGGTACCTAGAATGGGTCCATGGTACCTAGAATATTTGTTCTCAGGGTATGAAACGAACAAGTCCTTCCAGTAACCCATTATGACCAGTTTCATAGGTCACTTATGGCCCATCTACGATTGCTACCCGTGGGGTGTGGGCACCCATGCAACAATCGTAGATGGGCCAAAGTGACCTATGAAACTGGTCATTATGGGTTACCGGGACCTGAGGACCTGTTCGTTTCATACCCGAACAACAAATATTCTGGGTACCATGGACCAATTCCCTATTCATTTAAAGGAATCCATAGGGGTTGAGTGTTGGACTCGACACCGAGAGGCCACTTGTTCGATTTCCCGCTGTGTCACCACTATTCTCAGATGATGATGATCATCATATATACAGTTGTTCACATAAAAAAGCGATATTTCTGGAGGACCTCACTGTAGCTTTGGTCGTCTCTTCGTGTTAGCGGTAGCCTTCCCTTAACATTGCGTTTTGTGTTCAGCCAAGAAGCTGTATGTGCCTATACCAATGAGCAAATTGAAAAGAAATGCCCGTTTATCGTACAGAATCTATTACCGCGGGGACAGAATCTGTCCGCGGGGACAGACACTCCTTCCATACAATGGCTGTAACCGAAAATTGCTCCACAATCCGAGGCCTCCAAGCCTGGGTCCATGTTCACGAAGCTGTTAACGAACACGTAATGCTCTCGTCCGGCCTTCATAACGAAGAGATGGCTGTTCCCGAAGCTATCGCTAACAACGAAATGCCTCAACGATCCCTCAAATCTAACGATGTCTCTGGAGTTCTTGTTAGGCATTCGTTAAAGGGCGGCGCACACGAGCGACTAAATCTGGGCGACCGCCGACGAGACTGGTGGTGCGACTAGACATCAGCCAATCAGAAGCGCCAAATCTTGTCGCTTTGGCGGTCGGAAGCCAAGTCGGCCGACAAATCGGTCAAAATTGTCGCTCGTGTGCGCCGCCCTTAAGGGCTCCGCACACTAGCGATTTTTTTGAGCGATTTTGTCGGCGACCGGCCTTGCGACCACAGAAGCGACTGAACATTTTTCAGATTTTTTAGTTTTTGTTGACTTGTTTGCGACAAATGCTTCTTTGGAAGATCAGTGATGTCGTGGATGACATCATTGATCGACCTCAAAGGTAATTACGGCAGGCGACGTAGTAGTCGCATCGGTAGTCGCCCCCATTTTAGTCGCCAGTGTGCGGAGCCCTTTAGGTTCGTACCGGTGTAACGTCGATCAGTGTTCCCCGTATTTCTGTGTTTTTCTTATTGTTTCCCTCCTGACTGATTAAGCGGCAACTAACCCAACAATAACCATTCTAGGCCGCGTCTATTGTTGGGGAACACTGAGCTACAGAAACACTCACACATGTTACACTTGTATAGTTTCGCATAGGAACAAATCAAAGTTGTCAGAGCTTATGGGCTGTTGGTCGACAATAGTTTGCTCTTCCATTTCCATTTGGTCGCGCAATAGCAGAATCGGAGGAAGGTTTAATAATTCGAATTCCTCGCTCTTTATTACCATGGTTTCCTCTCATAACACCCACAGTCATGAGTCGCAGTGGCGAAAAAGAAGTTGTCCAATTTGACATTGTTGATTCCTTAATGAAGGGAATTTCCAGACAGTAGTTTTAAGGAGGCTCATTGTTACATGTACTATGTAATTACCGTTGTTTCTGGATTGTCTTCTTGTGTTGCGATCATCATTATGTTACGTGACCTTCGTCTTCCGTTGCAGAAAAGTGTTTCGAATTACAAAACGTGGGTGAGCCAATAAAAGGGATGTTTAGATACGATCCCAGAACGAAAACCAGAAGAGTTTTATCTCTCCATTTGTGGACTACGTCATCAAAATCGGGGTATTTCCCAACGGCACGTCGTCGTCTCGCCTGAGGGATACCCCTGGGCCAATCAGGAACCTGCAGATCTATTGCCACTGGCAGGTCCTGTCAGCCTTTATACCTTTTCCCGACAGTTCGTCCCTGTTGCACTGCGTCAAGGTCGCCTAATTTCTAATGCCTGTGCGCAGGCGCAAAGCACCCTAATCGAAAATGGCATCAAAATCTCCGAGTTTACAAAATAATAATTTCTTGAGATTACGATGTGGTTTCTTTCACAGATGGATCTTTGGACGGCATTCCGAGTCGAGAAACACGGAGCTGATGGTAATATCTCCCTGGATTTAACGTATGAATCAGTCAACTATTTCGAAGAACACCCTGTTATGACCATCACATACCTGGTCACCCTCGCTATATTTTCCGTGGTGGGAAATGTGGGCAATATTCTGGTGAGTGTGCTGGTAGGAAGGATACTTGATAATTTTTGAATAGATTTAGGCCTCCAGACCACCTGTCTGGAGGCCGGATCCAGACCACCTGTCTGGAGGCCGGATCCAGACCACCTGTCTGGAGGCCGGATCCAGGGTTGACCGAAGGGGGGGGGGCGTAGCTCGACGGAGGTGGTGAGCACTGCGAGCACGAGGCACTGCGAGGTGTGGGGTCCCTCCCCAAGAAAAAAATGACAATTTAAGTGCTTTTAGATGCATTTCCCTGGCATCTGAGAACAAAATACACGAATTTTTACGTGATTAAATTTTTTGTTAAAAAAATCATTGCTCTGCCAAAAATAGGGGGGGGGGGCCACACCCCCTTCTGGATCCGACCCTGAGGTGTTGCCAGAAGTTTCTCTGTTCTTGCTATCTTGATTGTTGTTTAGTGCAATCAGCCGATGAACAATAGCAGCAGTCAGTCTGTTGACCGATAGGTGTCACTACGGTCCAATTCAGTGCCTTGTGAACCCTTCATGGTTGATCGAGCACCAATCAGGAGAATTTTATAATGTTTGGTCCGCTAGAACTTTGCTGCCGTCTGGCGACAGCGGGGCTGCCTGCTCCTTTTCTAGTACATTCTCCTTTACTTCCAGGTGATAGGCTCCGTGATGGTCACACGTCGACTCCGAACCGTGACTAATATATTCATAGTTAACTTGGCGTTGGCCGATCTCTGTGTTACGATGATTGTAGATCCGTTCAGTATAATTGGTAAGCCAATATTTTCTGGCCTCTTCTTCCGAATACAGAAAAGGCAAACTTTAGGCGCCAGTCAAGGTTCTCAAAAAAGCCAAATCTCTCAGGCACCTCCATTCAACCCATTCGGAACGACCTGAGGCGAACTGCTATCTGTCACTGGACGGCGCATTTCACCTCGGACACAAGTCCAAGGCAGCCATGTTGTTTATCATCAAACCCACGTGACCGCCGTGGGACTATTTTCGCCGAATTTTGGCCCGTTAAGATGTTCAACCCTACTTGCTCGATAAGTTGAGGCATATTATGTATAAACTTAACCGGTATCTCACCCAATCTGCCAATTATTGATCAATAACGCAACGTTTTTATGCGACCTATTTAGTTCATGCGCAGGTGTGATGAGGCGACCGCATCTGAATTCTCACAAACGGGCAGCGATCGTTGCGCGTTCAAGATGGCTGCCTTGGAATTGTGTCCGAGGGGAAATGCGAGTATCTACGGAAATTGCCGAGCAGTTGCCTTCGGAAGTTCCAAATGCATTCAACCTTCAGCCAGCAGCCAGTTGAGCCCTCCTGTTGTCGAACTTGTCCTCATTGTCCGCTCATATTGAACTATTTTGAATATATTTCAGGTGCTATCAGTAGTTATCACTTTTTCGTCGACAAGCCCATCCTATGCCATCTGGTGGCAAGCATCTGCATGATCAGCTGCGTGTGCTCTATGTGGAGTATAACAGCCATTGCTATCAACAGGTAACTAGAAGAGGTCTATGGGCGGCTATAACCGCAAATAAACAAATTACAAAATAAAAACATTGTTACTCATCTACGTATAGTCGTTTTGATGTGATCTCGACTTCAGTTGGAGCCGAGAAAGACGTTGGGACGATCTGGACTAGTAACTAAGAAAGACGTTGGGTGGCGCTGCAGTCTTGTCATGATGATCTGGAGTCGTAACTAAGCGTGACGTTAGGCGGCGCTACAGTCGTAAGGTTGATTATCTTATCTTATCTTATGATCTCGAGTCGGATGATATATAGACGTTACTAAGTTTTAATCTGATCATTTTCACGACTGCAGCGCCACCCAGTGTCGTTCTTAGCTACGACTCGAGATCGTCCCGACGACTGCAACGCCACCCAACGTCTTTCTCAGGGTTAGGGTTAGTATTCTCAAGTTTGGCTGGCTCCAGACCTTATAATGACCACCACGGCTAATAACAGAATATGTTTAATTCTTTTCAGGTATATTGCTTTATGTCGGCAACATTGGTACAGAAAAATTTACACCGGGGGCAAAAGTTGTCTGATCTGTTTCTCCTTATGGATCGGCTCCTCGCTTGTTGAACTACCGAACTACTTCGGATGGGGAACCCACTCGTTTGACGCAAAAACTATGGCGTGTAGCTATGATCGAACGTATGAATTTGCCTATACAGTATTCTTCCTCGCCCTTGGCGTGCTGCTTCCTCTAATCGTTGTTTTCCTTTGTTATCTGGGTATCTTCCTCTATGTTAAAAAGTGCAAGAATGACATCCTAGACATTATTGGACCGTTGAGTAAACGTCAAACATTCCCGTGGCGCAGTTACGACTTCCGGCTTGCCAAGACGCTGTTTTTGGTTTTTATAGTGTTTTTGTTGTGTTGGGCACCGTACGCTTTTATTTGTCTGGCCGACTCTGCCGATCAGTACCCAAAAATTGTTTACGTTATTGCCATCCAGATGGCGCACGCGAACAGTTCTATAAATAGCATCGTCTACGCGACGACGAATAGGCGATTCCGTGAGGGTTACAAGCGTTTCTTGTGCTGCGACATCTGCCGGAAAAATGATGTTGGGAAGCCATCTTTTCCTGGGAAAATTGTTATGAAACGTCTCTCGAAGACTTTTAATGTCGGTTACATCGTCAACGGGCAGGCTGTACGCTTGATCAGTAGTCATGGCAGCGACCAGGGCACGCAGAACAAATATCACGAGGTGCAAACATGCAGTTTTCGTTCGAAACAGAGCTTCGTTCGAGCTGGCGTCCGGGGCATATATCCAAGTCATCACTCGAACGGATATCGGACTCCGTATGAACTCTATGGATAGTGGAAATAAACTGAGATAACAGAAGACGTAGTATTTCACAAAAACACATGAATAGGCCAGGTCTTTTTCCGGCAACAAGTTCAAAGACTTCACTTTTCAATTGAGTTTTACATGTAGTTTATCTTAAAAATCGACCGAAATTATAGGCACATCTCTGTTTTGCAGGTATGTGTCCGTCTGCAGCCGGAAGTGGTATGACGTCATCTACACGCGTTCTCACAGTGTCATTCTGTGTGTGTTCCTGTGGATAGGATGCGCTGCTGTCGATGTACCGAACTTTCTTGGGTGGGGTGGGCATTGGTTTGACCCGAAAACCATGGCGTGTAGCTGGGACCGAACCGAGGCGTATTCGTACACGATTTTCGCTATTGGCTTCGGTGTTTTATTTCCATTGGCGCTGGTTTTCTTCTGTTACTTGAAGATATTTTTTTACATCCGAAAATGCAAGAAAGAATTATTCGATCAGCAGAAATCATTTCCCTGGGTTAATGAGGACTTTCGTCTGATTAAGACACTGTTTCTCGTTGTTGTTGTATTTCTTATCTGTTGGTCGCCGTATGCTTTCATAAACGTTGTTGACATCCATAATGAGTTTCCGAAGATAGCTTACGTCATTGCCATCCAGATGGCGCACGGGAACAGTTCTATAAATAGCATTTTATACGCTGCAACGAACAGGCGCTTCCGTGACGGCTATCGGCGGTTTCTGTATGGCTCTATATGCAGGAGGAAACAAGAGTCGGCTGTAAATCACCACATGTATGCCGTCCCTTGTAAATTCATGAGCCATCAATTGTCCAAATCACTGAACCGTAGCATTGATAAATGCGCTGGTAGTTTGGGGCAGAAATACTTCAGGGGCCATAGTGGGTCTGCTAGGGACAAAAGCAGTCTCCTTGTTGCTGGCGACTGCCAGGCCAATAGCAGGGTTACATTGAGAAGTGAGCAACTAACTCCGTACGAACTTTATGGTTGATGATCGATCGTCTCGTACCATTTTGTTCTTTCTCTCGTTCACTGTACATGTACATGTACGTGTTGCAATCTTTCAAGCGATGACGATACCTCCAGAGTAACCGTTGCCATGGCCTTGGGCCTCAAATTCGTATGTGCAGNTATAAATAGCATTTTATACGCTGCAACGAACAGGCGCTTCCGTGACGGCTATCGGCGGTTTCTGTATGGCTCTATATGCAGGAGGAAACAAGAGTCGGCTGTAAATCACCACATGTATGCCGTCCCTTGTAAATTCATGAGCCATCAATTGTCCAAATCATTGAACCGTAGCATTGATAAATGCGCTGGTAGTTTGGGGCAGAAATACTTCAGGGGCCATAGTGGGTCTGCTAGGGACAAAAGCAGTCTCCTTGTTGCTGGCGACTGCCAGGCCAATAGCAGGGTTACATTGAGAAGTGAGCAACTAAACTCCGTACGAACTTTATGGTTGATGATGGATCGTCTCGTACCACTTTGTTCTTTCTCTCGTTCACTGTACATGTACATGTACGTGTTGCAATCTCTCAAGCGATGACGATACCTCCAGAGTAACCGTTGCCATGGCCTTGGGCCTCAAATTCGTATGTGCAGATTCAAAATAAATTCCACATTAATGAATGAATGAATGAATGAGTGAATGGACCTCCAGAGCAACTGTATCCCAGATGGCGCCCCAGTTTTTCGGATGATAAATCCTTCGTTCTGACACCGCTGCCATCTATGAAATGGCGATTCTTGCAGACTCGTACTTATGTAGGGGCCTAACTGTATTATTCTCAACACGCTCCATTTCTTAGTGGCAGCAGGCGCGGATCCAGAGGGGGGCTGGGGGTCGTGACCCGCCTGCTCGCCACCACCAATTGTTTTTTTCTCAATAATTTGCGACAGTAAGCAAAAAAACCCGCAAAAAACGCTCCTATTTTGATACCGAGATGCCAGGAAATCGCGTCTACGGCCTTCTAGATTTCAAAATTTTCAGGCAGACCCCCGTCCGCGTCGGCATCGTCGACGTCCGCCTGCAACGGCCGCCAAGGGCGGCCCTGACCCCCCTCTGCCAAAAATCCTGGATCCGCGCCTGGGCAGGGCAGTGAATGCCTGATTCGGTGGGTGAAGGTGGGAGGAGTCGGGGGCGGGGGGAGGGCTGGTGAGCCATTGGTAGACCAAAAGCTCACCACAGGCGGCTGGGTGGTTGAAGGAGGAGGGGGCGAGGAAGGAAAATCATGAACCATGGACATTTACACATTATGATTGAGGTAGAATGTTTTATTGTATAGGCCTAATAGAAGCAAAAGCAACCCGCGTGACATCAACATTTTCATTCTGCTACATTTCCAAATAAGAATATAAGAATGATACGACTGAGGTAGAGCAAATAAAGAGTCCATCGTACAATCTCTAAGGGCACTGTAGAGTTCTTCACTGACGTCACAACGGTCACGTGACTACAAAGAATCAGCCGTGTTTGCCGGCGACGACGGACGTCAAAACTGTCAAGATCTGTGTGTTGACGCTGTGTTCATGCCGTGATGTCGCTTGACGTTTTGACGGCCATCGTGTCGTCATGGAAATGTGACGTCACGTGAAGAGAACTTCTCTGCCCTGTTCTGTTACTTTTTTGAACATGGTATGATGCCAGCACAGGCCTTCTTGCAGTTCTTTTTCCCGTTTTTTTTCACAGCTTTGGCTTTTCCAGTATCATATAACGCATTACAGCATTTAACTATCTTATCGTTAACGCACTTATTGTATTTCAAGACAGCAGGGAACTTACTCGTAGGTCTACAGGCCTCAACAGCTGAAAAGAAGAACGATATACATGACTATGCTTGACAAAACCATTGGCTCAGCTGCTGGTAATCTGTCGACTGGGATCGTCAACCAAAATGGTTGAAATTTGTGCCCTAAAGTCATCGCAAGGTTAGGATTCCGTTCCGAGTCCCGACTCCAGTACATGTATTTCAATTTGGTGACCTGGGTCATCAAATACAACAGGGTTTTCCACAGCAATGGTTTCTGCTTACGTTTAGGCCTAAAGACAAAGTTTAGCGAGACTTCCATTGTTAAACCCTACTCAAACAATAAGATCTGTTAGTCAGTTGACCAAAAGGTGTCACTACGGCCCAGTTGAATGCTCAGCGGACCCGTTCATGGTTGACTAAGCACCAATCAGGAGAATTTTGTAATGTATTATTAGTTCGCTAGAACATTGCTGCCGTCTTTTGGAGATAAGCGCGGCTGACTCCTCCTATAGAGGCCTGTCGAGTGCCGAATCGTGGACATGTGTGTATCCTCTGTGTTAAGATATAAGGCTGACCCTAACAATCACCTTTCCCATCAGCCAATCATTCTACTCCTTAGTGAGTAACACGTGTTCTGATTGGTTCCCACGTTCTTGCACTCGACTGTGGTGTATAGGAGAATCATCATTGTCAATGATGATTGAACGTTGTAGACCAAACCAAGCCGCTTCAAAAACTCACTAATAAAACTGCGTTTAGAGTCTACTCGTGTGGGACTGGGGCACATCGCCGACAACAGGCAACAGTCTATCATGATATGTTTCTTACCAGTCAGAAGTTCATTGAAGTTCGCGGCAGTGATATCAACTGAATTTCGTCGTCTCATATTCATTTTTTCGAGCATTGCAGTCTCCGTATTCCTCTTTCGTCTCCTTGTGAGGCAACATTGCGCACCGGCGTTGTTCGGGCAGCTATGTCGGGGAGAAAAATGAATGAAAAATGGTAGAATTTACTATTCATCGTTTCCACAACCCCCGCCGCCATCTTGGATTTCACCGGAAATTTTGCGCGTGCGCACTTATCTGGTTGGCAAACCAAAACTCAGTGATGTGATTGGCTGAGAGATCCGAATCTGGCTACCTGAAGTGTGCACGCACATGATCTCCGCAGAAATCGAAGATGGCGGGCCTGTCGAAACAATGAATAGGTGATTAATGGTAGCGGGCAACTTTGTGGCGGCAATATTAGGCCTAGCTCTTTTGACAACATTGGCAGTGGGGAATCTAAAAAACAGCAGGAGGAAACCGGTTTTTACAGTGTAGTAGATCCGACTGAATTTCAAGCAATTAATCTAAAACTTGATTTCATTCCAGCCGATACAGAAGTCTACTTACTCGCAATGTTCATTCGGTGGGCCTGCTACCGAAGTATGGGAAGTATCCGTGCAGAGGCATGTATGCCACTGGAAATATTCTTCTGGCAGACAACATCGCGGCAGTGGCCCTGATATTTGGCACTGACCCGAGGCCATACTGATAACACTGATGAAGCCGAGGCTGACTAAGATTCCAATCCGCAACATGACCCTGAAAAAAACCCAGTGTCTCATCATGTGTGACCCCCCCCCCCGCCGCCCAGCCATGGAGATCGCTACCACTGTCAAATAGGCCATTTTTCTGACCGTTTTCCAACCTGGATTCCAGGTATCTCACCAAGCGGGAATTTCAAACTGGGTATCCTTTATGTTCCTAAAGGGTACCGTGTACGTACCTGGGTGCCATTTAGGGATACCCAGGTTCGACCTCGGTACCCTTTAGGGGTGCTCAGGACGACATTCACCCTTTTGGCTGTACTAACCTTATATCCTTAATTAGCCGCAATGCAATCCTACGTGTATCGGGTAATCAGGGGCGTAGCGTGATGTCGCAATGGGGGGGGTTCGTTGAAATGGGCGAAGCCCATTGCTTGAGCGACGAAGTCGCGAAATGCGAGCGCCGATTAGGCGCGAAGCCGCCGCAGAGGGTCCAGGAGGCCTCCCCGGGAATTTTTTTCCCTAAAGTGCCGGAAATGCGCTTTCCTAACAATGCAAAAATTAAATGTCTTGCTGCAGAAATTGAGGCTTTTATTAACTCTTTTTACTATATTCAACATCCAGATACATTTACAATAATGAGTATCTGCTTGGGTCAAAGTACTGAGTAATTCCTGTCGGTTAGCCCCGTGCAGCGGTTAGCTATCCTAATCAGCCGCGGATCCAGGGATTCTGGAAAGGGGACACAGACCAATGCGAGTGCCGAAGGTGCGAAGCGCTGACGGGGGATCTGGGGGTCCTCCCCCAGGAAATTTTTAAATTTGAGATGCTTAGAAGCGTTTTCCTGGCATCTTGACAACGGAAAAAAGCAAGAAGAAAAAATGGATGTTGCCATTCTTTTATACCGAAATACAAAATTAACCTTGGTCCC
>NMRB01001015.1:140996-154547 GCA_002633025.1 Notospermus geniculatus | reverse complement strand
AGTTCGATAGCCACTTTGCCTCAGAGTATCTCAACCACATGATCATGATAGTGCGCAAGTCTCGTTCACTTAATCAATAATTACTTCTTTATTACGGTGAAAATCATTAATACCTGTTGTAGGAATCTTGCTGGGGAATTAACTGGATGCAACATTGATTTAATTGGTTATTGATGACCCGGCGAATGATGAAATGATGATAGGACACAGAAAGATCACGAACAATCAACATCACGTGTCGCTCTCTAATAGCCCGACTCCCCATCTCTCGATCTTTAGGCAGCAAGTGGCTTAAATGATTTATCAATAAATTAACAACCCACACCTTCATAAACAACTTAACTTTATTAATTAACGACGGCGCCTTATGGCATCAGTTCAACCTGATCTGCAAACCAGATCAACATGATTTTCTTCTTCGGCAAAAGGCACGTTCTCATCTTTGATTGCAAGTTCAGGCAATAATTTTAATTACATCTTCTGCGACAAAATCATTAATTAGTAATCAAAAAGTAATCAACTCTTGTTCCTACAACGGTGCTGAAATCCCAAGGGGGATATTGAAAATACGGAATCCATTGCAAACAAAACCATAAAGATGTCATCGTCGTGAACATGCGGACAAAAAGGTGATATTCTTAATTAATGTCTCATTCACCTGTTGTTTCTTGATTCGTCGGAGTGGTCATCAAATCAATAACCTCTTTCCAGCTTCCTCTAGCCTGTTGGGTGTTAGGTTACGAATTATTATTGGGGCATCGATTGTGGAGCTGATGTTGCAGCTTTGAAAGTTCATGTCACTGTTATACCGTTCGGTAAATCATCAAGTTGCAAAATGTCTATCCTAGTACTTTAGAGTCGACAAAACATTGTCGTTCGAATTAAAATGCTAGTCTTCAGGAAGTCTTCTGATAAGGCACTTCAGGCCTGTTTATACGAAGCACGACCGCGAATGAAACGTGGCAGAGCCGTTCTTCGACGAACTGGTTCCGAACAAAGGCTTATTTGCTGCGTTCGCCGTTCCTGGTCGCCCTCCGTCAAAAGGCCTTTATATCTTAAACGAGTTTTATGCCTCCAGAGACCTGTAAGACAGCATCGGAATTAGTTAAGATTTTAGACGACGGTTTACGAGCTCTCGGTCTACGAGCTCTCGAGCTCATGTTACTTGTATGTGATAATACCGATGAAAAATAAAGCTTATTCTATTCTATTAATATGAGAGATCATTATTGCATACAGACGGTTTTATTCCAATGATTTTGTAAGTTAAGCTTTGGCAGCAGATGCTGTGCTACTTGATGGAGCACGGGTGCTGAGGGTCTGCTTCGAGGAGGGCGCCCGCGGGTCTCTTCCTTTGCGGCATCCAATTGCATAAAGAAAGCCATCGCGAAATGACCTGGAAAATCAATATTGCAGATGATAAAATCGACTCATTAATTTGCCGCTGAGTATCAGCAACAGGTCAATTACAATATTGCTCATTTTGACGGCTGTTCGCCGTGTTGTGTTAGTGTGCACCGGAGAGCAAACAGATCTTTGAACTCGTGAAACACACGACAACCTAACTTACTTTGACATCACCAAATATATAATAGGATTAACACAGCTATTTGCATATGCAACGGCGTAGATGATTCCCATTGTCTGAGTGAACAGTGTACTGTTTTCCCAGGCCATATTCTGGACAAACCCGTGGTGTTCTGTTTCACTACTCATCGGCATCATGAAGCCAGCCATCCACACGATGTAAGGGCCCCAGAAGAGGGCGAAACACACCATAACCGCGATCAGCATTTTGACAATCTGCAATAGAAAACAAGTAGGCCTATAACATTTTTGATAGGCCTACTGGGGAGCACTAAATGCGACAAGCATAAGCGCAGGGAAGTGGGATAAAGTTTTTTTTCACTAGTCATCCAATCTGCGTGAACTATTCTCCGATGCAGGCCTAGCCTACCTTTAATCTTGACTTGGCGTCGGCATCATCTTCAACATTTCCTTTTCCATCTCTGAAACGAAGAGAATTCTGAAAAGTTTACAGTCATGCCCGGTTGATTCCCCTGGCATTACATTCTCAGACAGACGACATGCGTCACATACATGTACATCTGTTCGCGTGTTAAGTGGTGATGCAGCTGATCACGGTGGCTCATTGACTCACCCTGTT
This sequence comes from Notospermus geniculatus, assembly GCA_002633025.1. Classification (NCBI taxonomy): domain Eukaryota; kingdom Metazoa; phylum Nemertea; class Pilidiophora; order Heteronemertea; family Lineidae; genus Notospermus; species Notospermus geniculatus. The sequence continues at coordinate 152,380 of NMRB01001015.1, read as the reverse complement.
CCTGCCTTCAATTCCCGTCCCGTCCGTACACTTCTCACCAACGACACACAGACAGCACCGTATGTGCAGGCCATGACAATCAAAGGAAATGCATAATTGAATACAATCAGCGACATCGTAACGTATTGATAGATTTGAGCTCCTTCGAAACCTCCAAAACGCCCCCACATCAATGCTTGTGATCTCGCCCATTCCTCGCATTTGTAAATCGTTTTGCAGCCACCCTTTCCTCCACCAGGTGGGAACACATACTCAACCTGGGGATGAGAAAATATTTGTCAAACGAGGAACTACACAGGGAAAATGACGTACATCTGGCGGACGTATGGCGTACATACGGCATACGTCCGCCAGTCCTGGTTGCGTATATACACCGTATATAAAAGTAGCTAGATTCAATTTGTATGTACGTCGATATGTACGTGGGATATATGGCGTATATATTCCGTACGTATATATGCGTATATATGGCGTATATATGCCGTACGTATGCCATACGTACGGCATATACTCGGCGGACATATTTTTCCGCACGTAAGCCATACGTACACCGGACGTCCAGAGGATGATCCATTGTACTATACGGCGGATATAAAAGTAGCTGTACGTCCGCCGTATGTACGTCATTTTGCCTGTGTAGCATGGCGCAAGACGGTGCTACCAACGTATTTAGTGAGTCCCCTCATCTCATTCCTGCCCTCAAAGATTAAAACTGCTTACGTGGAAAATAGCCGCCGTAATTGACATTAAAATAGCAATGATCCACACAAGTACAAGCATCTTTTTAATCTTGCCTGGTGTCGAAATCATCTTGGCTTTGAAAGGGAAACAGATCGTAATAAACCTGAAATTGTAAGCAATTTTTATCGAGTAAAGCCGTGTTTTCCTGACATCCGTTATCCGTTCGCTCCATGAAGCGATCGAGATGAAAAACGGATGTGAGAGATGTCACGTGCTGCAGCAGATATGGCTTTTCTTTTGTTTTCTGCTAGAATATCGCAACCTACGTATATCGCATATTATAGGTAAATGGAACACACGTTTTTTTAATCGCATTTCGGACATCGCATATCGCTCAGTGAACATCAACATAGGACGGGAATTGCCAACTCGGGAGGACGCTTCTGCGTGCGATAGACAAAATGTGAGAAGAGTTTTACAAACACCTCACTTCCGTGCTGAAGGCAATCGATCTGATTAAATATTACAGGTATAAACGGCTGAAGCAGAAGAGAATTACGGTCACCATCTTACCTTTCGATTGCAATTACGACAAGTGTATAAATTGATCCGTGGTAGCACATCCACTGCACAAAATAGATAGCAGGACATCCTACGGCACCCAAGGACATGGTGTCCGGCTTAAGTAACTGTAGTGTCTGAAGTAAAAGATCGTTAGTTTAATGGGTCGTATGAATAAAGACTAACAAATGCTTTTACTTCAGATTTGTACAGCATAGTGCATTTGTATTGCAAATTTCAAGTAAAAGCATTTGTTAGTCTTTATTCATATGACCCATTGAATGGCTTATCCCGAGTATTTCGGCTCGACGCGGCGAAGGGTGGCTTCATAATACTCAGTCTAACAAATTCATCAGCATTCTCTCTGATATGATGAGGTTTGACCATTGCAGTGTGAGGTGTGAACTGAGTGGCGAAGTTCTGTGTCGGTTATGTGATTTGCCATTTTCTCGCTCTGTCGTTTTTTAGAACGGACTGAACATATTTACCTTGACAGGCACTGCCACAAGAAGCGTGATTAGGTCAGTAACAGCGAGAGCGGCGAGGAGGATGTTGGTGACTGACTTTGTCTTCAAGTAGGAGATGATTGTAAAAAGTACCAACGAATTCCCTAAATGCCAAAAAAACGTGGTCAGCGTGCTGTATTATTTATCGATGACCAGATCAATTTCTCCCAATCAAAAGGCTTAAACAACTAGGACAATAGCACCCGGTGTTTGATTCCAGGGGGCTGTCTCCACGTTCACACAACTGCGGGGATCAATAGTTTGCCTACTCACCTATTACCCCAATGACGAATGGTATGTACATCGCCAAAACTAGGCGAATGAATGGTATCACTTTTGAAAGCACTGGGTCGAGGCGATACCAACTGTTTTGCCATCTTTCATAGGTATCACTTCTTGTACGGCGGGGTCCCTTCGTGCAGATGCTCAATAACTGGTTCCTGTCTGCACACCTATGATAAGTGCTCGGCATGATTATATCAGCGGTTTTAACAGCCGAGTACAAAACGTCTTTAGCTTCGTCGTACTTTAAGTACAACATAAGTATGTCGTTTAACGTCGCGACGCATTTTGGTGGCGGCTTTGGTCGTGGTTTTGGTGTTTCTGCCTTCACAGTTGTTCTGATTGATGTACTTTGTAAGATGGCTGTTGAGGGGAATTGTTCCGTTTGTAGAGTGACATCTTCATCTGAAGACAGGTTAGAATCATCGATATTTATTACATGTATGTCCACTCTGAACCACAGAGTCATGACTTTTATTAATTTATCGTCATTGACTCTGATGTATCATGGCCGCCATACTGCAGAGACTACATATTTTCAGTGGTCATGTGATCTCATCTGGTCATGTGACAAACAAGATGTCCGGAAAACGCCAAACAAACGTTATAAAGTAGATCACCAAAAACACCGAAAAACCTGCTATAAACACCGGTTTAACGCCTGTTTAATGATGGAATAAATATATTCATCAGCTATGTACACGATGTATGTTGAATTACAAGCAAAATTGTCGTCGTTTCAAGGGACTATTTAACATGCGGATGCAACTTGGATGCTAGTCGGTCAAGCTTCTCACTTCCGGCGCAGTGCGGTAGAATTCACCGCTGTTTCCCTGCGCAAGATGGCGCCCATAATACAGTCGAGATATGTACGGAGGCCCGTCGGAAATTGCCGAAGTACATACGAAGATGACGTCGATTGCATGTATGTCGTCTGTGGACAGTTCTCAGTAAACACGTGTGTTTAAGCTAGGTACACATGTGTACGATGTTCCGACAACGACAATGCGGCAGTAAATACAATAAAATAGTTTTATAACCGTGCCACATTCATGTGTACGGACCAATTCATTATGGTTCCCGATCACTTCGGGACCATATTGGTTTTGGTCATGGTGTCTGTCTGTGTGTGTGTCCGTCTGTCACGCCTTCATATCTCATCTCCTTGAACAGCTACAGCCTTGGAAACAAATCCTACCCCTAGGTTTGTCAACCTGGGCAATCCAATGAGCTAATCATTTTCAACATCAGATTCCGCCATCATGATGTAATCAACATATCAGACTTGATATTTTGTCCGTCACGCTTTTATGTGATGACATAACTCGGCTCCTTTTACACCTAGAGCAATAGAAACAGGTTCTACCCTTAGGTTTTCATACCCTAGGAATCAAATGGACTGGTTACTTTTGATCTGAGATGATGGGGTCATGGTGATATTGATATCACAAATTTGATATTTCGAGATAACTTATTACATGTACCATATTGTCAACTGATCAACATGAAACAAGTCTTAGTTCATGCCTGCTTATCCAAGGACATGACTATGTTAAAATTCTCAGCCTCACGTGTCCGGGTGGTTGAGATATCATGAGATTTTGATATAGCAAACTTGATAATTTGAAATATCTCTGCCAGTGGTCGAGGTAGAGGCATGATATCATCCATACTTAGGTTATTGAGGATGCCCATTTCGATTACACAATGACGTTGATGATCAGAGGTCAAGGTCAAGGTCAAACTTTGAAATATCTCTGCCTGTGATTGAGGTAAAGACATGATATCACCCATACTTACGTTACTGAGGATGCCCATTTCGATTATGCAATGACCTTGATGATCAGAGGTCATTGTCAAGGTCAAACTTGATCATTTGTCAAGAGGTCATTATCAAGAGGTCATTATCAAGGTCAAACTTGATAATTTGAAATATCTCCACCTGTGTAGAGGCAGAGGCATGATATCACACCCATACTTAGGTTACTGAGGATGCCCATTTCAGTTACGCAATAACCTTGATTATCAGAATCATGGTGTACCATATGACAATTTCCATTCTTATCTAATGAACCTACGGGAACCATATGACATTTTCAATGTCCTCTTGTTTTCCAACGATCGATTTTTTTGCCGTTGCCTTGTTGTCATTGCCGCATTTTCGTTGTCGGAAAATCGTACACATGTTTACCTAGCTTGTGGTGCCGGGAGAGTAAATGGCCACCTGTGATGATCTCACTGTTTTCCTGGAGTTAAGATAGCTTCCGTTGTCCGCCAGGGCTGAGCATATTCAAGCAAAACATACGTCAGTATTTACTGGGAAGACAGGCACTACGCATGGGCAAGAAGGGGGACATATTGGTGATGAACGAGAAGATTACATATAATGCAAGTCGTCCAGTGATATTTGGAGGTTCTTCACTGACGTCACAACGGTCACGTGATTGCAAAGAATTGGCCATGTTGGCCGTCAAAGAGGGACCCGCACACTAACGTCACGACGTGGCGCTGCGAGCGGTTGTACATTTTAACTTTTGCTGGGTTATTTTCGTGACCCAATTGCTGGGTTGACAACTTTGGGTTAATATTTGAGTCATTTCGGACGCACTCGAACAATTTCTGACCCAATAAGAGGGTCATAATATTCGGTCATCCTTGCTGGGTCATTTTTGTAACCCAATTACTGGGTCAAGCAAATCGGGTGAAAAACTGGATCAAAATATTGACCAAGTGTACGGGTTGTAATTATGGGTCGTTTTGGTTGGGTCAAAATGACCTATTGGGTTGAAATCTACCAATGATAGAGAGGGAGGGTTGCTTTGTTCACGCTTTTCAGTCGGTGTGTTGGCCTGAACTGAATGCACTTCGTTTGCGTAGGCTATGACATAGTGTAGATTGAGCACGTCGTGCTCTTGTATCATTCAAAGGCAGTTTTGTATGTTTGTGCGAAACTTCTTTATTTCAAACTCTTTCCACGTGAACCATTTACGCCGCCAGGCTTGTTTCATTTATTTCTGGCGTGAAAATAAACCATTTGTGTTGGTCGCGCGACAGTAAAATTTACATCATCGTGTTGCAGATGAAATTTAAAAAAAAATCTCATTCCTTTTTTCTTAAAATGAAGAGATACAATGGCGATAAAAGCAACGTCTTTTGTGTCATTTTTCCTGCAGTAAAATGTAGATGAATTTTTTTCGTGACGCAACGTCAACACCTAAAATGACGTCGTTACGGTACAACCGCTCGCAGCGCCGATCTGTCGGGATAAACCGCCGGGCGGGTTCCCCAATGGCCGGCGACGACGTCAAAACTGTCACGTCATAACAAGTGACAGGTGTCACGAAAAACAAGTGTCACGAAAACAAGTGTCACGAAAAACGTGAACAAAGCAACCCTCCCTCTCTATCATAACAAGTTGATGTCAAGATCTGTCTGTCAACGCTGTTTTCATGCCTTGACGACGCTCGACATTTTGACGGCATCGTGTCGTCATGGAAATGTGACGTCATGTGAAGAACCTGCATGGTTATCAGTTATCTTATGAGAGTACTCACTTTGAGGAGACTGAGAATATACCGCTAGGACAACAACTGTTAATCCAAGTAGGCTAGAAAGTGAAATAAATCTAGTAAACAAACGGAAGGCAATAAAAAAAGGCCACTTTCCATTCAGACATGCATAGTAAAACAAACCTTTTGCCCTTATTTTCAACTCATTCTCTGCTCAATACTGTTGAATTGCTGGACTGGTCGAATCAGGAGTCACTGCATAATGGCATGGTTCTCCGTGTCACAGAGGTCCAAATTCCCTTTTTCACGTTGACCACCTGGCGGCCACATTTAAGGTGCGTTTGAATATTTGTCACAGTTAAGGAATAATAAAAAATAGCAAAATAATGATTATGTGGTTTGAGCGAACATTAAGGATAGTAGGTCATATACCTTATGTGTGTTCTGTAAACGTGTACTTACCTTATGACACCCATCCTTTACTTTACTGTCACGTTCTGCATAATCCAGCGCCCGATCAGCCTCAAAATGCCTTCGATGGTGCAGATAAGAGGCAATATAGCAGTTAAGGGACACACCTCCTTTTATTTTTTTTGACTGATCATAGATACGCAAGAGAACTACTGAATAGATACTTGTCAGACCCACCCCTATTAACTAAAATGGCGATTGATTTACTCTTGATACTTGTTCAATTGACCAGAAAATTCCGTATCCTGTAATCGCTCTTATGTTGAATCAAATAACATAGGTTTTAACTGGTCTATCTCTGTCTCATCAACCGCATCCTAAGAGAGGGCGTACATTTCCGAGAGGAAACCTGTCAGTCTCGACGACAATGTTACGGGATTTAAAAGGGTTAACAATAGTGCTACTTTACTCGAGTATGAGACGCCCGTGGATCAGAAGATAGAGTTAGATCACCCCTGTGGAGGGCAGAGATTCCACACCAAAACCGCGCGCGGGCCGCGACGGCGAAAAACGACGCGCGTTCAATGCCGGGAAAATAGGTTCAATGGATTTTCATTTAAAGCGGCCCCGAAACCCCAAATGCTTTCCTCGCTTAATAAATACTTTTTCGGAGTCACAACAGCACCATGTTCCAACTGACATGGCCTTTCTGCTATGACATACACGTATGTAGGAGATACCCGGTTAAACAACAATCATTGCTCCTTCGGGGAAGTTCGTTTTTCCATCGGGCAACATCGCGAAAACTGGGAATCCCCGATTCGAGTGACATCACACGTACTTTTTCGCGTGACGTCACAAGTACTTTTCTTTGTTGACGTCTCCGCCCAGCTGGTTGTCACGCTGCACTCTGCCATCGGCATCAGGCTCAGCGTCCCTTGCGTTGCATGTTGTTTTTGTCGATTTTTGTTATGCAATCATGGTTTATTGCAAGAGCCACCCACTCTGGGATTAAAGGAATACGTTTTTTCACTTTCCCCAACGACCGCCGCAAAAAAACTTTGGATACGGCGATGCCGTAGAAGAGTTAAATGGTGCCCTGCGTCTGTGTCGCACCAGCACCGAAAAAGTAGGCCTACGTGTGAGGTCACAGCCCAACCTCCTGCGCATGTCCAGATTGACTACTTCCGGTCGTCAATACTATCCCTGCCATAAGTGACTTCCATTTTGATTTCTTCAGCTGATTTCAGCTGGCTAGGGCGATGTTTTAAATGTAAAAATTTTACTCCTAAAAGTTACTTTATCGACTAAATATTGCTGGTTTTCGTCCCTTTTACGAACAGTCAATAAATGTGACAGTAGTCGAGTTATTTGTCAGGAACTATTTCTGTCATGTGCGATGATCACGCCGTCAGTGTAGTCAGGTTTGTTCATAGCAACCATCATGACGTTGACGAAATTTAAAAATACGACTTAAAATGCGTTCCCCATAGCCTGTGGGAAGGGATACCATCACATCATGATTCTTGCGCGATCAGAGATGATGAAAAGTTCCCATTTGTGCACTCTTTTAATTTTAAACTACAACCTGGCCGACATTCTGAGACAGTTTCAGAAAGGACTTGCTCAACAGAGTGTCTCGGCAACAGCCGCCATTTTGACCACAGCCTGGAAAGTAGGACGCTCGTCACCATGGTCACTGACGCCTACGTACCGTTCGATTACTGCCCTTGGATCTGTGACGTCATCAATATGGAAGTCACTTCTGGCAGTGATACTATATCGGAAGAATGGAGATATAGGTGGCACTGTGAGGAGTTTGGTCACAGCCTAGCTCTAGCGGCTCCAAAAGAACGCAGAGCTGCCAAGCCCTGATTCATGCCTTCCTTAGGGCGGCTTTCCATTGGAGCGTTTCCGTCCGCGGAAACGCGAACGCGAACGCCAATCCCATTGTTCGATGCAACGAAGGGAGCAGCGAACAATAGGACAGACGTTCACGTCGGCGTTTTGGGGGCTTTACGAAAACTCTTTATTGTTTTTTTTCCGCGGCGTTGGTCACGGCGCGGAAAAAACAATGCTTTCGAGCGTTTCCGCGCACGGAAACGCTCCAATGGAAAGCCGCCCTGATATTACCATTGACATACATAGAACTCATATAACTTAAACTGTACCATTCGTGATTGTTATATCTCAAACCGTTAATTACTTTTTTCTTCCATTACTTTCCTTGTATGTAGTTAGTTAGTTATGCTGTGTATATGTCATCTTTCAATTTATTCATGCTGTTTTCTTTTTCCAGGGGGCACAGCGTAAGCGATCACTAAATGATCTTGCTGTGCTCCCGACCATTATTCCTATATTAAATTTTTTGTGAATTTATTTACTGTGTTGGTCAAATAAATGAAATGAAGTGAAATGAAATGACAGTGCATGGGCTTTGTATTGAAGAAACGGCATTATAACGTCTTCAACTTTGGGAAACATGAGGCCCCAAATTAAAAACATGGACCTGTGGTCGTCATTTGCCAAGAGTTAATTAAGATGATATCAATCGCAATTAAATCAGATTCAGAAATCAGATGAGACAATCCATCACAGAAGCCATCGTAAACCTGTCCAAGACACCCCATTTAATCCCCTTTGCTCAGTCCAAACAGTCACTTCAACGATTGGCGTCGAAAGGTAAGGAAACACGGTCGTTCACTTTAGGCCTCAGTCCATCTGCCATGTATGTGCGTTTCACGCAGCGGCAGTACCAAGTCTGTGTTTTTCTTTTTTCCAGCACAATGTTGAAATCCATTTTCCTAGGAGTTATCGTCGGCCTGGTGAGCGTGGCTTTCAAGGGCGTTGACGCTCAGGATTGTCCAACGGCTGGAAGCATTGCGAAATGCTGTGATGATGATAGAGTCCCTTACTGGGATATGTGTGAATGTACGGAAACAATTCACTACACACAAAACCCTGGTATATGTTTGTAAGTATTGTGCATCTATCCTTGTTCCTAAATCACGGAATATCTTGTGTCCTCTTACCTCGTGATTAGTTAATTTCCTATCAGGCAGCTTACTACGGCAACCATCAACCGGACGTTAGCTTTCCATTGAAGCGTTTTAGCGCGCGTTTATCTCGCGCCGAAAGTCGATGTAGTGTATTTCTATTGAGACAAAGGTATTCAGTGTTGTTACCGTCCCCATTTTCGCCACCTCTGTCTCTAATTTATAGCTAAGGTTACACCTGTTGAAAATACCCGTGTTTTTCCAGACCCGTGTCAAACAGGTGTGAAAGGAATCCAAGTCCCCCTGGAATCAAAGTCCGGTCTTATTGTTCAGCGACGGATTAGAATATATGGCTAGAGAGACCACGATCATTCGAATATAACCTTACAATTGCGGGCTATTGTTTGGAGGATCTGCATTCCGAGGACGCTTATTCCTGTCACACCTGTGTGTATACGAAAATCCCGGCGAGAGGTCACACTACTACATTGGGTGAGGTCAAATAAAAAAGTTAACTAATAGTTAACCCTAAAGTTAACTTTTAGTCGCAATAACACTTGAATTTGACCTCCTCCTGAGAGTTGAGTCAACTCATAGTTAACTACGAGTTAACTAAGAGTTAACTAAAAGTTGACACGTTTTTGACTATGAAGTAACCCTGTAGTTAACATAACCCCAGGAAATCGTACAGAGTTAAGAAAAATGTACTACAGCTCATGTACATGAGGAGATAACCGCCTGGCAGTTAACTTTTAGTCAACAGGAGGGGAGGTCAAATGTTAGAGTTAGGAGTGTCAGCCATGTTTGCTGTTCCAATGCATCAGATTTTTGCTTTTAAGGCATGCAAGAGGAGCAGAAAACTTTGTGAGGACCCCTGCTTACAGTGGTAAGCCATATGTGACTGACTCAGGTGCAGTTTGATGACCTTGTGTACTCAGAGTTAACTAACTGTTAACCATTAGTTAACTTTTAGTTAACTGAGAGTTAATTAATAGTTAACCTGAAGTCCGAGTTAGGGGTTCAAGTTAACTATTTTTTCATGGTTACCCTGGGGTTATCTTGGTGTCAACGTTAACTATGAGATTTGACCTCACCCATTGTAGTTGGATAGCCCGGCGACAGTTGCGCTGCATGCTTTGACTCTTCGGTCATTTCTGCATTTGGAGGCGCGAAAACGACGTCACTTAATGGCTGCGCCATCTGTAGTCGTGCGAAGAACTAATGTAAACACGGGGATTTCGAAAAGCACGGCGAGCTTCCCGTGTTTTTCAGACACGGGTTTCTTGAAGCCAGGCAATTCATGGGTGTGACCGCAAAAACCCCGGGGATTTTATGTTAGTGTAACCATGGCTGTAGTCAAATCCTTTGGGAATTAGCTTGTTTGATGAGACCATTTCAACCGCAAATGGGCTTTAAATATCGTGACCATTGGATTGTTCCCCCTAAAGCTGAGCAAATATTGTGCTCTCTTTGGGGAGGCACCATGCAGCACTCCGGTTTCTCGGGGGGAACCCAGCCCCGACCACTCTTGGGCATCTGGCCGGCGGGGTACATTTTGCTGTGTGTATCATCGTCATCACCATCATCCAGTTTCTCAGAGAGTTTCCTCAGTTTGTCTTTTCCTCAGTTTCTTTGCTGACTGACAAGTCTTTATGTGATGGGATATTATCATTATATGCAGTCTTGTCGACATTGAGCAAATCAGCAGTTATTAAACTATTAGTGACCCCTGCTTCTACATGCAAGTGGTTTTTGAGACAATATGAAAAAATACTTTCCATCAGGGTTGCTCATCCAACGTTTCCAGTTGGGAATGGAGAGTGTCTCGTTTTGATGAGACCCCTCGCCTCGGGACCGACTTTGGCCATCGACCAGGAGTCTGACTAACAACATTCAATTAATTTTCTAACTACAGATGTCCGGAAAATAGACAGGCTTTCTGTTGTTTAGGACAACAAAAGAAACGGCGAAAGCGAGAATCTTTCCCTATGATAAGAAGTACGTCGCAATCCAAGTCCACGAAAAGAAGCAAAGCAGTAAGGAGTGTTAAAAGCAATGTGGAGATGGTGAAACTCAGTGAGTACATGTATATTTGTAGATGAAATGTGAGTCGATACACAGGATCCGTGCCGAAAATAAAACCATAGAACCGTCAAACTAAAGAATGGTTTAATCGAATAAAAATCCCTGTGCCGGAGGGTAGAGATATTTTTTTTCACCATAATGAATCCAAAATCGCGTTCGCGTCCAGTTATTACAGCGGCTGAGTACAGCAGAAAACAATTCATTGCCCAAGATACAAAGTGTTCGCGGCTCCGCATGGCAGCGTTGAGCTCAGAAAAGAACTTGATATATTATTTGCATGTTTTTATGAGTTTTTAATTACATCTTTCCATTTCTGCGGATTATTTGCAAGCACAATGGGGGGGGGGGGGGCA